>OMLM01004892.1:18123-28693 GCA_900302695.1 Helostoma temminkii
CCTGAGCTGGTAAATTCTAATGGTGTTTTCAGATAGGACATGGTGGGGGCAGTGCTAAAAAATTCATTTCTAGATGTTTTCGCAACACAAGAGCGCATCGGCGTTCTGCTAATGCTGCGCCTGCAGTTCTGTTAAAAAAATGTTCGACTGAACTGTTCTGCGATGTCAACTCGGTGTCTGCAATTGCAGAGAACCTGACAGTTCCGTGCAGATGGGTCTGTAGAAAAACAAAAAGTTGGTCCTCATTTCTGTGAGTCTCTGTGCTAATCTCCTCAATAAGCTACCAAAAGTGGGCCTGACTCTGCCTGAAGTTCACCTGAAAAACGGGGTACACCTGCAGCTCCTGAATGAGCATAAAGTCATCCAATTCCTGCTGTTATTTTAGGATTTCATGTACACCACACCTTTATACCACTGCTTGTCTCCTTATCAGCAAAATTAAAGTCAGGGCCTTAAAAAAAAAAGCCACTGCTACCATCTGCTAATATTCCTACTGTTACTTTTTTGGTTGACTAACAACTGGCGCCCCCAATTTGCACATTTGCACCAAATCCTATCTGAAAAAAACATAATAATGGATGTGACGTTTTTACTATTGGACTCCATGAACTAGAACAACACAGGAAGATATGAAAGTAAAAGGTTTTATTATAATGAGGGCGAAAGATGACCAGAACTAAGGGTGAACCAGTGAAGGGTGATCGTCCAGACAGTGGTGGACAGGAAACTGTAAACAGAAGAGAGGAGTTAGGACCAGGGAATACAGGTAAGATTTAAGTAATGTTACTCACTTTTATGAAGTTGTCAGTTTGGGTAGCAGAGGTCAAGGGTGGTGTGTCACTTCTGGGTTGACTCCAAGATGGCAACTTCCAGGTGAATAGAGCATGTGCTTAATTGTGGACAACACTGGCGTGTTAGCTCAGTAGCCAGTAGTCTGGTGAATGCAAACAGGATACTTTTTTTTTTAAACAGGCAAAGGGCAAACACAAAGACCCGAACACGAAGGGCAATTGCAAGAATCTAGGTCAGTTCAGGCAGTAGTCCAGTTCCAGATGTTGCAATATTATTTTCAATGGCCAGAGATCCACAATTATAAGTCAAACAAACAGGTTCAGAATCAAAAAGGAATCACACTCATGGTTTCCAACAGGCAGGAGCATAGGTGGAAGACAAGGGTTCAGGTCAGCAGAGTCATTACCATGAGATCGGTCCTTGGAAAAATGCTGGATAGAAGTTCTCTAGATGAAGGTCTTAGACTATCTGGCAGGGAGCAGAGACTAGCAGACCTGCTTATAAGGGGAAGAAAACAGGTGCATGAAATCAGGTTAATGAGTGATGATGGAGCAGAGCAGGAGGGAATGGGAAGAGAACCATTTATAGGAAACAAAACAGACAGGCAGGGAAACCAGGGACTGTGACAGAAGGTAGTGCTATAGAGAGAATAAAAAAAATTAAATAATTTACCAGTAACTTTCAACTGACAGTTTCCGACTGTGAAATACAGTGAAAGCTTTTTCCTGGCCATTCTGGTCATGACGAATTGTGATGCCAGTTGTCAGGGTGCAAAATCCAGTGTTATGGATGCAGGGAACAGCACATCATTTGAGCTGCATACCATGATACCACTGTAAACATATATTTTTGCAAGTCCACAGGGTTGGGAGGAAGGTGCAGGAGGTCATGCTAGAATTGATGACAAGACAAAAACCCATATAAAATGGGTGGAGAACAATCTGTGATGTCTCCTGTCAAACAGATTAACAGATGCAGGGGAGTATGCACTGTAATGTTTTTGTTCTCTGTCAGCCACACCATGGTCTTTTCTTTACTGTTTTTAATTGACACATAAAGAGCAGCCAAAACCAGATTATCTAAATATTCTGCAGGAAAAAACATCTCAAGGTGTTTTCTTTTTTTTCCAATCACTCAAAAGACAATTGCATTTTCTTATTGGAAAAACCTGAATTTATAGAAATCATATATTCATGATGAACAGATGCTTGTAAACTCAAAACTATGTTCAGCTCTGTTGTAGTACATTTAAGATGTATATATGATGATATGTTAACCCATAAGTGTGGCTGGTTGTACCATTAGTGGTAATGTGGTGAATTGCTAGAATAGCTAAATATTCAAGAAAAGCCATCCTTTAAACAATCTATCCTTTGTAACAGTTTCAAATTGTCCAAAGTTACATTTGGTTGGATAGAAATTTTTTTTTAAGATTAGTCGGTATAAATGATTTAAAAGAATGCCATGGTCTATAGTATCAAATACAGCACTAAAATCTAGAAGTATTCAAATTGCCCTATTTCCTGAATCTGGTGACAGAAGGAGGTCATTTGAGACTTTGAGAAAAGCAGATTCTGTTCTGTGATTTGCCCTAAAACTAGACTGCTGCACCGCATCGACTGAACCAAAGGCAAGTCAGATGATGGATGTTCATGCCATAACATGCAGGGTGCCGGTCGAACCCTGTGGATCAGTCATTGTAGGACCTGGTGCCTCTGACAGTGCTTTAAAATGGTTGGACAGATTTAGGGGCTGTGGGTTAAGTCCAACCGTGTTTTGCTTTGTGCCAAGGGCCACTTCAGTACACAGTGGAGCAATCCCACGACCAGAGTGGATCAGGGTGAAACTCAGGATAGGGGCCTAAGGTTTTGCCAAAGCCAAATTCAAGGGAATAGTTCAGGCAGTCCGGGCCTCACAACAATTGATGATTTCACGAACTCTGGTACCGTTTCTGGATGGGCCATCACCAGGATCCCAGCGTTGACTTCGATCCCAGCGCTAGAAGGCCTTTGCCATGGAAAAGTGGTACTAGATGTGCTGTTCAGTGGCAAGTGGGCTTGAAGACGTTTCACTTCATAAACCTTTTTTGTTTCACCTATAAACCAGCTGCTGCAACCAGTAAGTCAGAACCAATAAAGCCTTTCAGGTGAGACGGGTTAAGCTTTTAGTAACTATGATTGAGCTGAAATTAGTTAAGTGAAAAATAAATGTATTAAACCTTCCTCAACATTACCCTCATCAAAACCAGAATCTGCCAAGAACCATTCAACAAACACAACTGGTAAATTTGCATTTACATTATACACTTCATCCTGTCATGTCTCCCTTGATCACAAACGGAAACCGCACACTGGATTACAGAGGAAAACCCCAGTGAAATAGCATTTTCTTGTGCAGTGATCAGGCTTTGTGACAAGAATCAAATAATGACTGCAGTGGAGGCCTATTTCCATCAGCGCCCATTCATCATCAGCAGACACTAGTGGAAACGTGTAAACAGGCTGGAGAAAAGGCCGGCCTCTCTGGGACTGTGGCTCATCGACTGGTGTTTTGTTGGAATCCAATAATTATGTTGCAGCTAATCGCTGTCCATTATCCAGCCTGGATTCAATCTCCAACTTCAACAAACACCTCCATTGCTCAGTCACCCCTTCTCCTCGAGGCACACACAAACAAACAAACACACACAAACAGACATGATTATATCTAATAGACTGCGGGGAGGATAATTGCATAAACTAATCAATATCACCTCATTAGGAAAACTGTTCTGGCTAAAAGGTCAATCCCAACCCCCATCAGAGTCCTTTCACTGTATATATTAAAAGAAAAACATCATTTTACTTTAGCACCAAAATAGGTTTATCCAGGAACCCAAGCAGTAATGCATTTACAGAAGGACAAAACATCCAACTGAGAGACATTACTGCAAAGTTTGGCTGACACACTTCCTTGAAATGGCAGTAAAGCTGCTCTAATGGCTCTATTACGTAGCTGCTGGAAGTCCCTTACATTTGTAATCAAACCTGCAGAAGCCTGCATTCAATCTGATAGAAAGTTCAGCTGCAAACACAATACTGAGATGATTGAAAATATGTGTTTCTCTGGCAGTGCTAAAATGCAAATTCCCACTGGGTTACTTCTCCAAATGAATGAATATAAATTACAAAATTACAGAAAAAAGCATGTTTTCAGAAAGTATTCAGACCCCTCAATCTTTCTCTTTGTCTCTCAAACACACACAACTTGTTTTTCTATCTTTGTGGGAAAACTCATTGAAAGAATGCACCCCAGCTCCTTACGCTTACCCTACAAAAATTCATCCTTAACTCTAAAATGTTCTTTAAAGTAGTGGGGAGTGGCTAAATGTCTTCACTCTGTAAGAAAAATACAAATGACCAACATGGATTGTGACCTGATCACCAGATGATAATGAATCCTGATGCATCTCTGACATGAATATCGGTTTGTTTTGGTGAGAATGTAGGACTGTGGCATGTTTACAGTCCAATATGGGAGCAGAAGTGATGCAGTAGTAATGAAATCTGAACACAAATGGTCTGCTGGACACCTTAGAGATGCATGTATGTGGACAGGTGTGAACGGTAATAAATGCGTGATCCAATCCCCTGTCAACTCAACTGTTGAGTGTTATATTGGATAATTGGTTGTACATGCCATCAACATGTTTCATTGTAACTACTTCCTAGCGACCTTCTGTCGTTTGTGGTCAACGTCATGATTACTTCATAGTCTTAGATGGAGGCAAAAGAGAGGGAAACTGGAGGCAAACACGTTCAGTTCACCCTACATCCTGTAATAAAAACATCTTGTTACGCCGTTGGGTGCCAGAATTGTAGTAGAAATGGATCAGACTAGTTTCATCTCATATCAACTGCTACTGACGGTAGAAAGCGAGAACAAGTGAAAAGATTTGACTGAGGAGATGCTGTAGAAAATACTGTACATGATGTACGTGGATTTGTGTCAAAAAGTTTGCCTTGGTCATCGGACGTTAATTAGACATGGGAAAACTGAGAGGTTAGCTAACGTGTTAGCTAACAAATGAACCTAGGTAATTATGAATAAAATCACATAATTTAACATTATTTAGTTCTTTTACATGACAACCACCTACTACAAAGGCTATATTTAATTTAACCATACGTGATATGAAGTGTGCTGTAAAAACATGAACATTTTTGATTATCACCTCAGACTGATAATCCCAGTCCTTTCTCTTACTGCGTAACCACAGTTTTTCTGGCAGTATCAGTTGCTAAGTTATCACTTATTAATTGTGGCATCCAACAACACAGTAAGAAGACATTTTCAGTAGGTGATGTAGTTACAGGCGTATTAGCTCAGGAGGTCGTGTGACCACGTAACGGTTGGAAAATCCAGTCCCACTGGTTAATGTTAACTTTCTAAAACAACACCCGGTCCTAGAGAGTGAGTGACATGTTAAAATGAAATTGTATTTCATCCAGATATTGGCAAAATTGGCTTCTGTGGCAAAATACGAGCCAACAAAATTTGGTAGACACTCCAGTTATGCCCCACCCTCCAAAACAAGTAAAAAGGGGTCTATACCACTTTTGTTGAGAAGTCTGTAATTTGAGTAAACAGAACCCCAGAAACAGGACATGTTGGGTATAGAGTGACTAACCCTGAACCAAAAGTTCTCAGATGCATCAGCAGACATGTAGTACATGCAGCAGTGTCTCTCAACATGACCCCGAACCTGTTAACTCACTGCAGGGGTGCGCTCACACCAGGATTGTTTATTATCTCTTGCGTAATAGCCAGTGGGGAGTCTATTTGTCAGTGCGACTAAGCAGTCCAATTTAGCTTCCCTCCTGTAAACAACCCAGTGTTTGGTTTGTTCGGGCTGTTCAGGATGACACCATTTAATCTCTGGTTGCAGCTCCTGAAGGAGGCAATATGTCAGTCAGATAAGATGCAAACTCCATTCACTACAGCACCATGTAAAACAACAAGCAGTCTGTACTGAACGTTATAACCTAGATAATCAACGAGAATCTGCTTCCAATGACATGACGTGACTTCAGATGAATTAGAATCTTAATCTGTAATTTATTATCAACTAACTTGGTTTCTTTAGTGCAGTGGCAAGTAAAAACAAATTCCACAGTGTTTACATCATCTTATCATAATGTTTTTTAATAAAAATAAATAAAATAAGTGAATCAATTTATCAAGTCTCAGTTAAGTTGAGTAATGGTGCATTCACACCTACAGGTATTAGTTTGTTTAAATTGAACTCAAGTTAATCTGGACTGGTGAGAACACAGTAATCGCATCACTACGCAGGCTGAAAACAACTGCACCGAGACCCCCGAATAGAGGAGGTCTCGATCCGAATTATTTAGAGAATGCTGGTGCAGCTCTCCTGGTGACAAATCGCACCGAACCAAAACACGATGAAAAGCCATAAATCCCATTATTTGAGGGCACTGGATCATATATTACCTCAAACATGCTGCAGGATGAATCGTGGACAAATGTGGAACCATGAGGACGTGCAGATATTTGGTCAGATGAATGTTTAAGTGATGTAACAGGAAAACGACCAACCTGCATAGCTCAACATCGTAAAATTACCACTTTCATGTCACATAAACCGTAACAACAGTACAGGATCTTCTTCCTGTGTTTACATTTTGGTTTCCATGGCAAACGCATCTGAACAATAAACAGACACAGGGTGCTATCATGTGATGCATTTTAGTACACCTAAACTTTTCTCTTTGTGAAAAGAAACCAAACCAAGTTCAGATGGTTCAGACCAAAGCACTAATGTGTGAAAACACCCTAATATTCGAACTTGGTACTAGTCCTGGTTCAAAGTTGGTTTAATTTGAGTTCTAGTTAACCTTTCTGCGTCTGCTTTTCCAGCTGTAGAGCCACGCTACGCTACGTCCATGCCTTCACAGCACTGTTAAGCGCTACAGTGTCTCTGTACAAGTGCTGTTCTTAACTTTATGAGTCTAAACTCACATCTAATCTCTCCTGGTCAAACACATATGCAATGCTCGTTGTAATCACTATGTAGAGCGATTACTTTCACTACCCTTTAATTTAGCCACTGTTAGTTTTAGCTGTTAGCTAGCTAATTAGCAATAACTATGTTATATCAGTCACACTGCAGTTGAGCACATCTAGTAAATAATACACTGATTTTTCTCTTTAGAGCAAAGCTGTAGTTGATGTCGTTGGTCACAGTAGTTCAGCCCACAGCTCCTGACACAATCAGTTCTTAGCTCTAGTCCAGCAATGAGTTGGTACCAGGTTGGGCCTGTTTTTTTCTGGCTGGTTATTTTGCTGTGAAAATGCTAAGAACTGGTTCAAAATTGAGCACTAGCTTCAAACCAGTCCTGAAATTGGCTTGGTGTAAAGGGGGTACACTATAATGCCAAAAGTTTTGGAACACTTCATCAAAATTATTGAATTCAGTGCAGACACCAAGGTCCATAAAGACCGATAAACAAGTTTGGTGTGGAGAAACTTGACTGGCCTGACGACCACCCAATAGAACACCTTTGGGATGAATTAGAGCAGAGACTGCGAGCCAGGCCTTCAAATGCACTTCTAGAGGAATGGTCAAAGATTCCCATAAACACACTCTTAAACCTTGTGAAAAGGCTTCCCAGAAGATGTGATAGCTGCACAGGGTGCGCCAACTCCATTTTAAACCCTACAGATCAAGAATGGGATGTCATTAAAGTTCATGTACATGTATAAGTGCCCTATGTCTTGGTAGTAATTAACTCAACAAATAAAGTTTTTCATTACTTCTTTATTTAATTTTAAATAGACACTTTTCAATTCAAGTTTATTTATATGGTGCCAAATCACAACAAGTCTTCTCAAGGACATGTTGCACTTCCCACCACTATTTTTAATAGAATCCCTGATGTCTAACTGGTCACCTATAGAATGTCCTGATAGTTAACAAGTCTCTCATAGTAATTTAGAGACAGAGAGACCGATTCACCCTCCCCTGTCTGTCTTACAACTTGCAGCAAGTTGTATGCCAAGTGTACAAGGTAAAAGAAACGTTGTGCTGGAAAACACCCAGTCTGTCCCTCCACTGCTCACTCCTCTATCATTAATATTACAGTAATGCTTTTTTTATACCCTGATTAGAAATTGATCCCAAGAAAGAATGTAATTCCATTTTAACTATAGAAAAGCAGACACATTTCCAAAAGCACTAAATTCAAACCCAGATATTCATTAATTATTCAGTCATTACTATTCAAGTATGTATGGAGTGTACTATCTTCTTTGTCTATGCTTCTGCGCCAAGCAGTAATGTTCCCCCCGTATATTGAACAATGAACAAATTGCCACTTCTTCCAGATTGCAGTAGCAATAGTTTTTCCCCTATTGTTCAGCTTGGATGAACACTTTTAGAATCTGAATTAAATGCACAGATTTAATTGATACTTATATTTTTTAATGGAACCTTGTTGAGATGTTGGGGTATTCTTTGAAGAAATCTTTAGAAATTCTTGGATCTGCAGGATAGAATAATTAATTTACTTGGCGACTGTGGGAATTTCCTGACCAACAAACAAAGCCTGAAGACCTCAAATCCTCGGTGGAAGTTTGTGTTTACCCCTTGTGCAGCACCCAGTGATTTTACATGGACTGTTTTGACACATTCACCAGTGAGACACTTGCAACATGTTTTCATTTTATTCCTAGTATAAGAGACATACAATGGTATTGTGTGAGACCAAATTCATAATAATTTGAGAGGCGTAGCCTGGAAATCAAACAAGAAAAAACATAATACTGAATCAATGAGACCCTGCCCAGATAGAATGTATTTACATCGCATCAAAAACTGATAGAGCTTCTAGAAGTGAGACTGCTCCTTCTCCTACACAAAGTGTCACTGGCAGAATAAAAGTAAAACACTGTAGCTGCCACAATTACTCTTATGAAACATGACCAAGACCTTAAATCAAGCTGGATGCTTTATATAGTTCTTGTTTTAAAGGCTATTTAATTATCTGCTACCTGTTAATGTCCAAATCTAACATATTTCCTTGAAGGAAACATTGGTTGGTTGGTTGGTTTTCCATGTAGGATTTTCTTTAATTTACAGAATTTTGACTGTAAATGCTGAACTTTACATTGGGTTAAATGACCACTGTGAAATTTCAATCCATAAATAAGACTTTCAGATACAACCGTGTGTTCTCACAGACTTGATTACAGTTCCAGTCGACTGTGGCCAAAGTGACTCTCCTGGAAAGTGCTGTAGGACATTTCTGAAGGCATGATGATTCTGAGACAGAGCTGACTGGCATTACCATCCCCAGGGAATATCCTCAGCAGATATTCTGCACTGCCACCTGTTCCAGGGTTGCTTCTCAAATATCGACCCAAGAGACAATCACATCTTGCCAGATCAATGTTCACTGCACTTCTCCATGTTTCAACATATTTCATAACTTATTTGCTTTCTGTATTGTTGAAGTTGACACTCTATGACACAGGCAAGTCAAACACTACAGCAGTAACCAGTGTAGAAGTCCAGCTACATGCCTCTTTTATGTATTCAGGTTTTCATACAAAAGTAAAACAGCATATAGTGTAACAAATTTCTCTCACCTATTTCCTTTAAGAACTTAAATATTTTATTATCTATAATATTGCCTGATATTCATGACTGTGGTGAAAGACCACATATTTGCTTTATTCTGGGGCTAAATGTGACTTCTACAATGGCTACAGGTCTGCTGGTGATAAGAGGAACTGTGAACAGCTTCTTCAGAAACCAAGGGGATGCTAACACTAGTGCTTAAAGTAAAAAAAAAAAAAAAAGGAAATTAATCACACCAATTGGAAAAAGTGACACCCAGTGAAAAGTGACCTAATATGACGGAAGTCAAACCTGAAAGTCTGCAGTCTCTGGCTGTGTGTACTTGCTTTGCTCAACACTCCCCCCAAAAAAAGAAACAGGCTCACACTTCTGGGATGGAAAAAAAGATCAGAGAAATGAAGGGTTTCATTCCAAACACTGCATCCATCTTGACAAAATAAAAGGTACAATCATACTTACAGTTATCAGTTTATGGCAAAGGGTGACATTTTTTAATGACAAATTTTTCATTGTGGAATGAAACTCTTCAAATATGAAATAGATACAGTATGACACATACTGACAACCATAGAAAATAAAACACCTACAATATACTGTAGCATAGTAGCCATCTGAGCCCCTTGCATTAACCTCTACCCCCATGTCACACACTATTATTAAATAAGGCACACATTTACACATACAGTTAAAATTTGGCTAGTAATTATTCCTTTATTTACAACCAATAGCCACAAAGTTAATAATTATAATAACTGCAGTCCTTGTATGTTTTATGTTCATTCTCACTGAGCCAGATGTTGTGTTTGTCTCGTCCTCTTTGGGTCCAAAATATGTCGGAGTATACAGTATTGTTTATTTCCATTTCAGAGAACGTTAGACCCACTAGATCTGTGGAGCACCAATCTTATAGAAACATTCTCAAGGAACTGGAAATGGACCCAGTTTTGTCATTTCTACCTGACATCAGCTGGGATAGAAAAGAAAAAAGAAAAGACAAATATAGCTGCTTTGTTGAAGTATTATCTTTCTCATGTTGTAACAAACAAATCTGGTTCTGTGTTTTTAGCTGTGTTCATGAACTGCACGATTTGGTGACCCTAAGGTATTCTCATCAGGCGGGGGATCATTTGATATTCC
>OMLM01004894.1:12348-45168 GCA_900302695.1 Helostoma temminkii
CATGTTCTGGGCAATCTTGATTACAGTCCCCATCTGAAAGCACTGACGGCTGTCACATTGTGTATCCATTTGAACTGTCTCTGAGTCGGTTTTAAAGTTGGTGAAAACGTGACAGAAATTAAAGTTTCTACGACTAAATCTTGACTAAAACTAAGATAAAATAAATGACAAACATTTAAAACTGTAAATCTACTTTAAAGTTCCTTCAGTTGCAGAAGTTGTTGTAGCTACTTCCCCAAACATCTGCATACTACTTTAGGTCATGTTCATCACTTGATTCAAGGGAATACCCAAATGAAAATATATTCTTTCTACTGTGGAAAACAATAACAGTGAATTATTTGAGTTCAACTGTGTACTTGTGTCTGATGCAGCATACGGTGTTGCTATATTGCTTTGCATTCATTATATTGCAATGTCCTTCTGTTATTTTGTCCAGCCCCAGTAGATTAACAGCAGTGGTTTTGTTGATGGTAGAGATCCAATGCCCATATTTAATTAAAGTGGAGCATTGGTCATATACACGACTGCATTGGTCTAATCCTTCTGGACACTCATTACCTAACAGCAGGCGTGATGGCCTTGTGTTTCCTGAGATTGTCCGGTAACCAGATGGTCACAGGTTCAATCTTTGAAACAGCCAACATGCAATGTCATATTGTCCTTTAGGAAATAACCATTCTCCACCTGCACTGCTGCATAAGTTGATCTGGGTAAGAGTGTCTGATGAATGCAGAAGGTGTTAGTTCAACGATACAGTAGGAGGCATAAGGTGGGATGAAGGGTTCAGCCTTTGTTTGAGCTGAGCTACATCCACTCCAGGCAGCTGACCGTGTCCCTGGCTTTAATGTCAATGGGGCCATGTTTTATTCTGCATCATTACTTGTGACAGCCCATTTATTAGGACTGAGCAAAACAATTTGAATCAATGGCCCTGTATCTCATAGAACTACATAATGGCTGCTGTTAGTGCCATGGCAATTAAAAGTTATTCCCTTGCTTATTCTGTTACCACAGCGCTTGTGTGTCAGCGACTGTCTATGTTTGCATTGCCTTGTCCAGCTTATTATGCTACAACAGCATGTAATTAAACATGTCTACGATATCATGTCAAGCGAATGAAATACACATATTCAGATATGTACTGTTATATAATAAAGTGTGTCACTATTAGAGTAGGTAAAGAGCAAAACGTCAGCTCAAGCAGTTTAACATTAACATCCTGTGAGCTACAGTGTCATACTCATTGCTTCCATGGTTGTGCCTAGATATTAAACTAAAACTAAAGCTGCTTTCTCCAATACTATTCCCGTAAACATGCTCTGTGAAGTGAAATACATTTAGAACAGCAATGAAAGCAAACTGAAAAATGACTAAGCAAATAATCTTCGCTGGAGCAGTACAACCCACTGAAATAACACAACAAGCAGCTAATGCATTTGTCATTTTATGTTATTTCACCACAGCTCAGTCACAGTGTGTGACTACTATGTTACTTATCCTCTTTCTGGTGTATTATTTCAGTCTGCTCACATTCGATTTATCTGCAGCATTTCGCTATAACCGCTTTCTTAGACAGGCAGAAGAATGACCTCTGACACATGATGGTTTCTGTATGTTTTAGACTTGAAACAACATTGTTCATTCAATTAGTTATAATTTGCAGATGCCAACTGAATTTAATAGGAAGTGTAAAGTTATTTTGTTACATTGTGGGTATGAGATGAAGAAAATATACGTTCAATTTAGTGTATTTGTGCTTTACCAGGCACAAGCATCTGTGCAGTATTAACAGTTCAATCAAGCGTATTATATCAAATTAACTCTGTCAGTTGTGTTGCACTCGATGTTCAAGTACGACTTACACACAAACGGATTGTCTTCGCTGTCAGTCAGTATATTAATAACGATGGCTGAGCTAATTAAGCTATCACATTTGGTTGGAACTCTTTTTTGAATGCTGTAATACAGTCTCAGTTCAAGTTCAAAAAAAAAAAAAAAGAATTATTTTTAAGTCTCACAACTCATATTTTATTCACAATACAACATAGAAAACATTTTAAATGCTTAAACCAAGAAAATCGACCATTTGGGGATAAATATAATTTTGAAATTGATGGCTGTTGGGACAGAAGCAACAAAAAAGTAAGTGGTACTAACAAGGAAGAGCTGGATGAACATATTGCAATTGATAAGGATTAATTGCAACAGGTCAGTAACATAATCAGATATGAAAGAGCAGCTTAGGGAGTCAGACTCTCTCAGAAGTAAAGATGGACAGAGGTTCACCTCTGCGAAAAGCTGTATCTACAAATACAACAATTTCAGGCTAATGTTCCTTAATGTAAAACTGACTTTGAATATAGCATCATCTATCAGCAAAAGATTCAAAGTATCTGGAGAAATGAATTATTGGATGCCAGTGATTTTCAGAGGCTCAGGTGGCACTGCATTCAAAGCAGACACTTTGAAAAGCTATGAAACTATTTCTTAAAAATACTATATTTCTTATTGTGTTTGTTTCTATCTACAACATGCTACTAGTGCTGAGGTGCTACTGCACAGGGTTAGGTGCTATTAACACTGATCAAAAATTTACTTCAAAGCAAAACAGGGAACCTGCACTGTCTTTCATCATCTCTAAATCGCTATTTGACATCACACGTGAACAACACGCAATTCCAACATGATATTTTCATCATATGTGTTGAAGAGGGCGGCACAGTGGTGCAGTGGTTAGCACTCTCACCCGTATGATAGCTGGGATGGGCTCCAGCACGCCCGCGACACCTACGGGGACGAAGCGTTTCTGAAAATAGATGGATGGATGTGTTGAAGAAGTTACTGTAGTGTTGGCTTTTTCCAAGAGTGTGGCTTGGTTGCTTTGTAGGATATGGCGGCTTTGTGTTGGGATTTGGTGGGGATTGAGTAGTAATGGGTGGGCAGTGTTGGGGAGCGCTCAGCTATCCCAGAGGATTCATCTGATGAGCCGGGATTGGATTCATCTGCTCTGTCTATCGATTTGTTTTCACCACAAGGACACCTCACTCCAGTTTTGAGCTTGACTTTTTTCATTTTTAACTAGTTCTGAAAAACGTAATTCTATTGAACACAATCTCATCCCATCTGCACCGGCTTTGGGCGCTTGTTCTTGTTTTGATCACAGTTGTAAGGTAGAATTGTGCTTATGTCCAGCTAAGAGAGAAAGGGGAAAAACTGTAATACAGCTGAGATGAAATCATTTTTATAGAGAAACTCATCTTTAGTTTGTTTTATGATTGTATCAAGGAATTAAGACTAACATGAACCTTTTTTCTTGCATGAAATGGAAGCCTTGTTAGGGGGAAAAACATCTTTTTAAAAACTGGCAGTAAGTACAGAAGCAGAAGAATGAAAGTGTTTCACAGATCCAAAAAATGAGCAGTTTGTGTGTGATATTTGTTCAGATCATATTTTGGATTATGAGATATAACATTTATATTATGTAGCGAGTTCTGGGTGCATCCTATAAAAAGTCCATTCTATCATAAATAGTATATGCTCATAATTCACTTCAAAGGCAGCTTGTAGCTTTAATATTTGATAGATGCAGATTCATGGTAGCCTTTTAACCAGACTCAGTTTTCATTCTGTTTCACTTAATTCATCTAGGCTCACAGTGAGTGTATCTGCATGCACTTAAGTACCTTGGCTGCAATTGGCTTTCTTCAGTAAAATGCTTTCTAAAGTGTCATGTAACGAAAAACCTGGTTACCCTAATAGAGGTAGAAGATTAGAGACATCTTATTTTTCCAGGACAGTGGCTTTTTATAAGGGTGCATGTGAATGAAACAAGACTGAAAATATGGCAAATAGCAGCATGGAAAAACTGAAATACAGTGGACGGTAGAAGTCTAGATAAGTCAGTTTCCAGTGTTGAACTTTTGAGCATTTGTTCAATTCAGCACAGTGAGAAGAAGCTGTATTCTGTCTTTTGTCTTACTGTGCTGTCAGTCTGTTCTGACATGGACAAAGCACAAAGAAAAAAGTCTGGAAGAATCATTATCCATCACAGTCCAAAAATTCCTAAATTGTAGTGACTTTCTGCTTTTTTTGTGTTTGTTATGTTGTTGTTTTTCTGTTTTGTATAATGTTAAACTCACTTCTTTGGGTTGTGA
Organism: Helostoma temminkii; assembly: GCA_900302695.1. NCBI lineage: Eukaryota > Metazoa > Chordata > Actinopteri > Anabantiformes > Helostomatidae > Helostoma > Helostoma temminkii. The sequence continues at coordinate 16,506 of OMLM01004894.1, forward strand.
CTGTTAGTTACAAAAAAAAGTCAACTTTGGCTTTAGGAAACCGCAATAGAATAGAACTCTTAGTCTCTTAGATCCCAAATAGCAAGTATTAAAGTGAGTGCTACAGAAACGACATCAGCCTGTTCCTCAGAAACACCTCCAAACTTGAATTGGTGGACAAACAATATATTTATATTACTTTTTCTTCTGTCATTACAAATATATTAACACCAGTTAACATGCGTGCTTAAGCAATACTTTAATTTCCCCTGTGCTTCCTTATTGCCAGAATAACAGCAGTCATCTGTGCATAAGCAAACTGCACCTGTTTAATATAAGCACACTTAAAGCCACTGCAATCACTCTCATGCTTGATAAATCACATAGCGTGAGCCCAGTTTATGTATTTACATTTTCTGTGAAAGATGCAGTCCTCTGTGTGCACCCTCAGAAGCCCAGCTTGTTGATATCGGTTGATATCACATTTCTACAAACCTTTAGTAAATCAGGCCCTTAAAATTTGACTGTTGTTGTTTGTGCAGCCTACACTCTATACAACTAGAATGATCCTACACAAGTAAAGACATATGTAAGTTTAGAATAACCATATTCCAAAACAACATAACAAGTAACTCATTAAGTAGTGTTTTTACTGATCAGCATCCACATTAAATAAAAGAATATAAATATAAAATGTCACTGAAAACCCTGTTTCTGAGATAATTCTATCATGAACACAGTCTTACAGTATGTGAGAAGGAATTGTTAAAGTTCTAACTTTCTGACATGTTGGACAAGAGCTCATCAGTGTATTGCACATCAATCCTACTCTGTCTCTCCAGGGAAGCTCAAACTGCAGCAGAGCCTTGCAGTGTGCCGGACTGTGCTCACACACAGATCTCCCTCAACTTAGCTAGTGCTGTAGAATTGAAGAGCAGACTAATGATAGGGAGCTTACTGTCAGTGAACAATTTAGAAAAAAAGCTCTGTTGACTTCAAGGCCTGCAGGCTTCCAGATTTCTTGGGCAAATGTAAAGAGGAACAGGGCACAGAAGAGCCAAACACAATGCTTCACAGTGTCTAAAGGAGTCCGGGAGGAGCATCTGCATTACTATTCTCACAAATAATGAAGGATGCAATCAGGGGTCCATCCTGAAAACAAGAATCTCCTTTTAGGTGATATTTTTACTCTTGGGTAAACTGTAATTATAGAATGGAATGGAATTTAGCACTGAGCAGAAAACAAGTATTTGGCCTGAGGTATGTTAATGCAATGTCTAGATCAATTCCAACAGCAGAAGGTACCAATTTGTTTTCAGATACACAGACCAATTTCCCCCTCATTAGGACCACACATCGAGTGTCGTTTTCATACCTGCTAAACAACAGAGATAAACAAGTGCTGCATTTTACACACAGATTATGGGATATGTTTAAAAAGAGTGGAAGACACAAAAAAACATCCTATTGAGCCGTTGCACTCTTAGGGGAATACTAAAGATCAATTAATGAACTGCCTTGGTCGACTGCTGGCTTGAGTATGCAAAGTGTGGTTTCTGGCGTAAGGTAATTGACAGCTCTGAGGCCCAGTTGGTGATGTGAGTGACGTGTGTTGCATTAACGTCCACTGATTCATGTTAGCCAGATAACAGCATACACATGTTGAAGTAACTGAAAACCATATTTAAACACATGCAGCAAGAGATAGGCTTAAAGGCATTTTCTGTAAAGCAGAATACATCAGGAATCGCACTAGATTTTTAACTGTGCTCATATCAGCAACAATAATCTAGGTATATAACCAGTTTATAAATGTTTATGTTTGTTAACACAGATTTAATAGTGAAGTGGTCTTTGATTGGTTAAGAAGAGGGGTGGGCCTGACAACGTAATATTTTGTGTGGTTTACAGCATTGTGAAGCCTATTGTGACATAGGGCTGTAAAATTAACTAAATGCATCCACAACTCCACTTAAACAGCTCAAGCAAAACCATGGGAAACAACAAGCAGTTAATACAGTGACCTAAATAAAAAAGGGCAGCTGATGTTAAAGCAACTTTATCAAGGTCAACACAGAGCATATTCAGTTATTTTCTCACTTATTATAGGCTAGAAATGCCAGGATCATTTACGCTGAACTGAAACAAAAAAACAAAAACTGTGATCTAACGAGTCAAAACCTGAAATTCTTTTTGGAAATCATGGATGGTGGTTTCTTTGGGCTAGAGAGGAGAGCGAACACCTGGCTTGTTATCAGCTCACAGTAGAAAAGCGGGCATCTCTGATGGTATGGGGGGTATTAGAGCACATGGTATAGCAAATTCACATCTGTGAAGGAACCATTAATGCTGCGTGGCATATACGAGAGCAACATATGAGCAACATATGCTGCCATCCAGATGACATTGTTTTTCAGGAATACTTGTCACTGTCAAATCACATTCTGCATGCAGCACAACAGCATGGTTCTGTAATAAAAGAGTCCAGGTACTAAACTGGGCTATCTGCAGCCCAGACTTGTGACCGACTGAAAACATCTAGTGCATATTAAAGTGAAAAATACAGCAAAGGAGGCTCTGAACCATTAACCAGCTTGTGTTTTCACAGTTCAAACCAGTTGTTCCAGAGACAGGCTCTAAGCTCAAATGTTGTATCCAAATGTAGATTGTGTTTAACAATGGGTAACTATGTTAAATCTGCATTCTAACCAGGTGCTTGGGGACACATGGAATATGCAATATATATCAGTCTACAAATATGGCGAAGAAAGACATAGAGACAGGAAGTCTAATAATTCAGCACTGCTGCTGACAGTACAGAGGTGACAAAGGGCTTTGGGAGTTTGTGTCACACTTTCTGCGTATGTATTCTGAGGAGAAAGCAATTCAATAACTGGGCCCTGGAAAACATTAGGCCTTCAGTTATTTTCTACAAGTACTCATACACGCTGTATATTACAGGAAAAAATGAGCTTAAAATGCTGATCACGTGGATGCTAACTTGAAATAAATTTTGAATTTGAATGAAAAAAATATATACTTGCTTTTAGATGACTTTGGTACACATTTGCATGAGTATCTGATTTGATTTGCATTCCTGTGATCCATAGAATGTATTATCTCTGTGCAATTCAGCTTTCCCTCTTATCTGGAACACCCCCAATCAATAGAGAGCAGCTCTGAATATGGATTAAGGATGGATATCTAAGGAGCAAATTTTGCATGAACTGGGAAACAGCTATGCATTATGAAATCGACTCCTTTATTCATATTTGGCTTCACCAGACATCGTATACCCTTAAAATACTTTTACACACTTTATACTTCACATTCTTTATCAGCAGATCAAGCAATGTGCCAATCTATTAGGTCCCAAATATGTAAAAAAAATAATTATTGGCATACAAAGCGATTTTTATTCTGATTTTTTGATGACCTTATTTTACCTGATGTGAACGCCATGCTCTCTCCACAGCTTTTTCGTTTCTTAGAGACCCTGATTTCAAAATTTGTTGAAGTAGCAAATCTTGCAAGCCATCACTGGGAAAGCAATGTATATAGTGTACATAAACCAAACACAGGGCTTCTGAGGAAGAAACACACATTGTACAGTGAATGAGAACAGCTGAATATCTCCCTTGCCCGCAGTCTTGGAGCAGAACTCACAGCTTGATAAATGAGCCAAAAGTCAGAAGAATCTGAAGCTAGATAGCTTCCATTCTGCACCCGACTGCGAGAAGTGTCAGCTTTTTCATCCTCTGAGTGATATAGGGTGCCATTGGAGAAAACTGATGAGTGCTTTTGAGATTTATGATGCTTTTCCTTGCACGTTAAATATAGACTTTGTAACATCTACTCGGAACTGCATTGAAATTCTAATCACACAGTAAAGCAATGCATAAAAAGGGTAAAGACACCAATTTAAAAGCCATACAAAAAAAAGTCAGTTTGCATGTTTAATTCTGACACTAGATGCAACACATGGTGACACTTCGCTAAAACATTAGATTTTAGATTTTAACTTCTTCCAGATTGGGACTAGACTTTCTATTCCCTCATCTTTCTTCTCACTATAGCAATACCGATGAACATTAATTTCATACCGCAGCAACAATGAAAAGCTTACTGCTGTGAATCAGATTATCTGGCTTCATTTTGAAGTTATAAGGCAAATAAGTGTAATAGGCTCTGCAGTGAGGTGGCCTGTGGAAATGGGTAAGGGGAGGAAGTCCAAAATATTGCCATTTTCAGTGAGCATGAGATAAGCTCATATGAGCCTATTATCAAATATATTGATATCATACATTAAAATAGCAATATATAAACATTATTTAAATAGAGCTATTGCTTACTGAGCGTATAGTGACAAGAATGGATCCAAACTGCATCCCAACTACAATATTAAAGGAAGAAATCCACCATAAAACAGAAAACAAAATTATTACTGTGACCTTGGAAACATCACATTCAGTAACTTCAGCCAATTTATTGGAGTTGCTCTGTTGAGAATTAGTGCAATTTTAGAAATGTTATCCGACAAAAAAAACAACAACAACAACAGGGCTTTTACATTTTAAATATGATCACTTTCAACTTTGGTTTATGTTTATGTCTGTCATCTGGTAATAGTGTATTATGGTGTAACATGATTTTCTAACCACCTCCCATGCTCATCTATACTCTCTTGGATCCATTTTTAATCTCCTCATCTTATTGCCTGCAGAAATATTGTCACCAGCCGCAACTTCTGGCTCCAGCCTAAAATGTAAATCAATATATTCATTACAATGTACAGAATACAAAAGAGTTCCACAAGGGTAAAGGGGTACTGCTCACAATGACATCTCCATAGAGGAACACAAAACTTGGACGGATAGTGTTGGTCGCATAATGACTTCTATTACAGTGTCATGTGCTGTATGTGCTTGTGCCTTCGTCTTTATCTGTAAAGTCAAGTCAAAAAAAACTATTCCAAGTGATAGAATAAACTGAAACCTCACTGCCTGTTGGTGTTTTTCTCCACCTGCCTCCTCAGAAATCTGGTTGCAGCTCTTGACAGCTTCCTTTTTCTGCCACATCCAGGTAGTGTAGCCACGGTTCCTTTAACTTTGAACTTGCAGACTATGCTTTCAGTGGTCTCTCTAAGAACATTCAGTGACTTTCTGTATCCTTTTTCCTTCTTTGTGAAAGGCAGTGATCTCTTCTCTTAACTTTTCTGACAAATCTTTTCACTATTTCTAACATGCAGTCAAACATGACACTCAACAAACCCCTAGCCAGCCAATCAAGCTCTCGACTAACACCTGATTTGCAAATGTGTGCTCTTATGAGGGATTCTGTTCAGGGGGTTGAATAATTTTCATACTGCAGAAGGCAACAGCCTAAATTCAGCACTCCGACCTGCTAAGACTTTGTGTGTCATGTTCGGGGTTGCTTCAGTTGGGCTCATGCTGTTGATCAGAGGATAGCAGCACTAAAACCATCTACAGTGGATGTGAATCACACTTCAGTATCTTTTGCAATTAGAGAAAACTGTGATCACATCTTTACAAAGTTCTGTTCTGCATTGAGACAAAAATCACTGGAGAACACATCCAAAAAAATGTACATGCTGGGTTATGGCATGACTATTTCTTTCTGTTGCTCTTCATTTTTTACTCAGTGCAAGAGAACAACATAGAAACTCTACATTGTGAGCATGAATGTGTAGATTTCTTGTTGTCTGGATGGAAACTATCTTTTATAATACACGATCAGGTTGTGGTAATAAAATGAGGGAAAAGTATGTTTATTAGTATTTTAATTTTGAAATTAATATGAAATCAGGAGAAATGTTGAGAATTTTGAGAAAATAGTGAAAATTGGTAGTGAGAAAATGGCAAGGGTTGGCAAGTATGACTACAAGGAGACATCATGACCTTGACCACCAAAATTTAATCAGTTCATTTCTGAGCCCAAGTGGACTTTTGTGCCAATTTTGTAGAAATTCTTTTAAGGTGTTCTTGAGATGTCTTGTTCACAAGAATGTCATTGACGAATGAAATAGGTTATGTACTACCTTTTCCACCATTGTGGTCCACTATGAGGGAACCAGTTTAATTGTTACACTACGATATCATTTAATTCTTCATACATTCTTCTTTGGTGAACTAGAATCAATGTGCATCCTGAACTTCATGTCACATTTCACAAGCATGTCACCTAGAGTGCCTCATTTACTTAACATTTTTTTCCTCTGTGGCATTTATGAGAGCACAGACAGTGAGAGCATAGATTAATATGAATTGAAATTACGAGGGGGAGTGATTACAATGCCAGGTTTGATGTATAATTGTTTTCAATAAGCAGCTGGATTAGAGATGGAGGAATGCAGAGGCATTATTTAGTGTGCATTATTATGAGCAGTTAGTTGATAATTTGTTTGCCCCTCCACCCCCACCTCTTACAAATAAGATAAAATAAGAGCTTGCATGAGCTTAGTGGGCAATACGTTCGGGTGGCAAACAGAATGGACGAATGTACTGTTTTTTTCCCTACACTTTGATGACAATGAAGTACCACAGTATTGGTAGTAGTAGGCCAATAAAGTTAATTTTGTATTAACTGAGGCAAACTATACGCAGTGGTTCCAGCACTGCTCACCATCAGGAAGGCATACACTGTTGTATAATTGCATTAGGCAGGATTTAGATTTTTTTAAAATGAAAGCACAGAAAAAGAATTATGATGATATGAATGTAAATTTATATTCCACACATCGCAAGAAAGTGGAATATATTGTTGTTTCACCTTCACAGGTCTTGCTCTTCCCTAAAATTACTGCAGAACAGACTCAGGCGGATTGGTAGAATTCACCTTGCTGCCATTTCCCTCCCAACTGCACCCATTTTATTTCAAGGGAAAGCTGCCTTGCATTGCTCGTGGTAATGAACAGAAAGTTTCCATTAACTTTTATTAAACCCAGATATTCAACTGCATATGACTTTAATTAATTTTATTCTCAGGTTATGAAATAATTTGATTATATGGGCAGGAGCGAGAGCAAGGATCCGTATCTGTTCTCCATCTTAGGTTAAGCACTTGAGTTCCACTGAATTCATTCATTAGACCAAAAGCCTGGGAACATTAAAGATAAATTTGTTAATAATTGTGCAATTAAGTAATCCCATGTGACTTCAATGTAATTAAAAAAAAAATGTTGCAACATCAAAGTAGCACCCCTGTTGAGGTGAATTGGCTTTAGGCTAAAGTATAAATAAGAAAGCGTTCTCTGCGGTTCAGCCCTGAGACTGGATCCATGCACGCAAATGCTCCCACTTTAGCTCGAAGAATTTTTTTAATGTAATCAGAAACTACTGTGCGATTGGCAAATGCCACTGTGCTGTTCAAATCCCTATCAAAAACACCAAGCAGACAAAGGTGGAAGCAATGAAAAGCAATGGGGACAGGCTTGTTAAGCATTAGAGATGACTAGACAAATAGGGCACTTTAGATGTTGACGTTAGGCTAATGTATACCTTCTGAGCTTAGTGCAGCTATGGCAGGTGTGGAAATGGTTTGCCATCTGTAAGAAATAATATTTGCTTTAGGGTATTTCAATAAGTCTTTGTAGGGGAGCGGGGCAGTATACGGTGTGGTAGGCAGTACAGTGCTTTGGATAGCAAGACACACAGTGAGAAATTGCTTCTGTTCCCTTCATCTTTATTATGGTTATTGAATTTGGTTCAAAAGGAGCTGACATCAAAGGGTTGCTCGGAGATTCATAATTCGAGAGGTTCAGTGTATTTCATTGTGAACCCAGAAAAGGAATGTCAGAAACAACATTAAAACGAAAGGAATTCTCACATATGAAACGCAGGTGTCTCCCACTGCAGATCCATGTCACTCTTTAGGTTGGGAGTATTTTTAGGAGCTTAGCTCCAAAGAAAATACAGTAGCTAAAATGTGTAATATGCAAATGTTTATGTTGTGATCTTGCAGTCTGAACAATGGAACACTCAGTATGAATAGGAATACACTCTGTGATGAATGCTGCAGGGAAACCTGAGAAGTTAACTTGTCTAGTATAAGAAAGCAATGCCTAATCTATTCCCACGTCTACACTGAGATTATGAGACAAAATAGATCTTTCAAGGTGAAATAAAGCAGGTGATTATACCCTTAAATCCCTTTGAAAACCTATTATGTCTATACTGTACCTCTGTAGATCTCCCTTATGGTCGAGTTGGCTGCTTGACTTTGATCTTCAAAGCTGACCTCCTCTCTCCCCTGATTGATGGATAGACCCACCACTGAAGCCTGCATATCCATCAAGTAAAGCCACCTGTGATGAATGAATATGTCCTTTATCAACCGTGCATCACCTCATGAAGTATTGTCCTTTTCCACCCAACGTATTTATCCTTCAGCCAAAGATTGATTAACTATGGAGGTGATTTAGTCAGTAATTATGACCTCATTTCTAATCAATCAACCGCTCACCAAGGGGGAGTCCTGCGTACGGTTTGGCCCCACTCACACCAAGACAGTTATTGTTCGAGTTATCAGGAGGCACTTTTTTTTCTCACTCTCCGGGATCATGGGAAACTTTTTAACCACAGTGTCTATCAGGGGATGGTAGCATTACTCAGTCAGTTTGTCCATCATCAACACTTTAGTCCAGAGAAAAATAGCTCAACATCTATGAAATCAATTTAAATTATGAAATGACAATTGTGATTCAAAGAAAATTTCCAATTGGATGTGTTGTCTTAAATGCATCTAATTCTCACAAAGGTTATGAATGCACTATTGGATAAATATTATCTTTTTTTAGGTCATGTCTTAACAAAAAGGGCTTATCTGTAGTATGTACTGTATTATTTAGTTTCAACCACTTCTTTTAAAATCAGTCGAAATTTCTTGTGTATTTTCTGGTCACTATGTTGCTACTTAACAATATAGTTTGCCTTCATCCAGACAAATTCATCTGGAGATTGACTGCACCCTCTAAATGACCCTTTAGGGTCATTCTGTAATGGGGTTGCTTCCTACTCAGTGACCAGTGACAATCTACACCTACAACAGACAACTGACATCCAGGGATGGAGTGTGACATAAAATAAGCTCTGGAGTCAAGATCAAGGAAGCCCTGCCAGTTGTTTCAATACCTTAATTTTAATTAAAGAGGATTATACAAGCTAATATGCAATCATAATAGTATCATGCATGTAGTACTGTAACAGTACTGTACTGTTTTTATCTTTCTAGCTGAACAAGATAATTCACTGTTTTGTTATATTTGCATCCTTAATAAAAGATGAAGCTAGCCATGTCAGTAATGAATAATTTATAAGTTAACTGCCATTAATTTATTTGATTAAAATATGCAACAATAAGCAACAATAAAGAGGTCTTGCAGTGTAACTGTCAAAACCTCAGTAGTTTGAAAAGCATTGCTCTGCTTACTGTTTAATGAGATGGAGTCACATGTATTTGCTGACACATATTACAAAACCTACACATCCCTTTGCCAGTCAAAGATGAAATCAAGTGGCAATAGGTTTTATAAATTAAAGAACCAATTATTGATTTATAATGTGGCTGATTTTCAGCTTAGGAATTCCATTCCTAGATGAAGTCTTTTGCTTTAATAACTTGGTAATTGATAGATGTAGTGAGTCATGCCAGCCTGAACACAAGCTTGTTGCTTGACTTCCCCTGCTCAGCATAACCATTTCCTACTCTTGAGAACATCTCTTTAAATCTCTGTCCCTTTTCCTGCAGCCTGGTTTGTCTGTGTCACCGTGCTCTTTCTACCCAAATAACTCTACATTTTCTTCATTCTGAGAATCTTCTGTGCTTTCCTGCATTAAAATTTAAAATAGTTATGACTAAAAAAGACATTATTCATTCAATGCCACCAATCTGAGTAGAGCCATAGTGGTCTAAATCACCATTTGTAATATAATTTAAACATAAAAACTCCAACTATGCCACAATTACATAAGGAAATTTTAACACAGCTGTTAATGTTCATCCATTTATTAAAGTATCTGCTACTGACATTTTAAAGCAGATTCCCGTTGTGTTTCAAAATTGTGAGAATTGCTTTTTTTTCTGCCTCCCAGTTTGCAGACTACATATCTCTGGCTGCGAATCAGTTTCTCTTTTCTCCTTCAATTTTAAATCGTAAATCTCTTCGCTTTTCTTTTTATTATTCTGTCTCTAATGTTTTTCTCTCCCTTCATCTCTGCATTCACTCTCTGGAATGTAACATTAATACCTTTCACAAATCTGGTTTACAGTAGACTTATAAAATGACTTATGAAGTTACTTTCAACATAACTTAAATTATAGAGAAATAACACCATCTGGAAGTTGAATCACTTCTTTCTGTTAGGCTGCCATGACTCAACTTCACCTGGATGACTGAGAATGTTCAACATAGCAAACAAAGTCAAACTATTTTACAGTATGTAAAAATAACATTAACATTTAGGATTCACTATAGCCCAAAATCTCAGGTGCCTGCCTCAGTCGAGCAGATCAGATCATTTCTGTTCCAAACTTCCCTGGAGCACTGGTAAGGGAGGAACACCTTACTACTAACTGGAAATCAGAGTGAACGTCAATGGAGAACTGGCTGGCTGAGCCAATGCACATAGGTGCTAATCTGAAATGTATCACAGAAAAGCAATGTCAATAACACAGCAAGCACACTTGCCAGGCAGAGAAATTTGTCAGATGCAATCAAAAAAGCTGGAAACAATTTTTTCACAATACACAAATCAGCTCAGTGATTTCCAAGTGAGAGGTGTGTGAAAAATAGTGAATAAAATAATAAAAACACAATTTAAATTGAAGAAATTTAAAGAGGCACTTGAGTTCCACAGCACACTATCAGACAATGCTAATAAATAACCGTACAGGATTCCTGTCTTTCTAATATCCAACAGGTTAAGTGTTTCTACTCACAGTGTGAGCAGACCAACATTTTTATAAGTTGAGACCGCTTCCACTCTACCAGATTCTTTGCTATCAACAATACATGCTCTAACCTGATGCAATAGATCCTCTAGTAAATTGCTTACAATTTCACAGAAATTTTTCAGCAGAAAATATTGTTGGAACAATAACACTGCTTTGCCATGGGAATTGAAAGATAATTGTATGAGCCTGTGGCATTGCTGTTTCATAAGCTTCACGCTCCATTTCTGATTCCCACCAGAAAACAGTTTCTTTTTCCTCCTTTGCACATATTTATTTCTGGCACTTAATTTAAGTCTCTATTTATGTGTATCTTAAATCACATGTTCTCCTCCGTCCTTGCAAAATGGAAATCAGCACCGTCTCTGCAACAGATATACAAACAATGCACATCCTAGCTATTAAGAACACAACAACATCTTCAAAAAGGGCAGTTTGAAAAGAGAGGGCACACCAAAGCATGAACATGCTGTTGAATAAATACATTAATTAAAGGGGAATTATGTGCTTTGGGGCTCGAGTTGGCTTGCATTCAAGTGCCAGGGGTCCTCATAAATATACATTTAAAAGACATGTGGCAAGATCAAGAAGTAACCTCTTAACAATGAACTTTTGTATCATCATCTCTCTGATAAACACCTAGCACACACTGGTAGACTTGTTAAGAAACCAACATTTTTTTACTTAATATTAATACATGTAAATTAATGCTGTGTTTATTTGAGTTGAGAACTCTTCCAAGTCATGGGACACAGTCTGTTTAGTTTCAACTCTCAAGATGCAGACAGAAATATCAAATGCTAGTGGTCCCTTGACAGCACAGACCTACCCACTTTTCTCCCACAGCCCCATGGGATTCTCACTGCCACTGATGTTTTATTCTGCACATCCTGTTAGGAATATTGCTGCTGTAAAGTCTGTAAATCTGGGCAGGAGCTAAAGAAGAGAAACGTCTTTGGAGCAGATTGACAACAAGGCAGAGGATTGACCAAGCAGTGTTACAGAGTACAGGGTGTTTTTGGCATGTAACACCTTCTACAGTAACTCTACTCTAATTGAATACAGTATTTAGGCAGCTGCTGTGATGTATTACTGTGCTCAACGAAAGTGACATTTTTTTTTTTATCTTGGGTTGCAGAGCATTTCAAATACAGATCCCTTTTAATGAATTGGTCCAGTAAAGCTTGGCATTACTGATGGATGGCACGGAGGTGACTTTAATGGCACGGAACTGCTACTTTGGGCATAATTTTGTAAATTCATCTGCAGTGTGATTTCTTTTTGTTAACTAAAATTTTAATCAGTAAATATTACCAGGAATAAAACTACAACAGATTTCATGAACTGTGTGAATTTTTCACAAGTAGTTGACATGATTGTGGGAAAAAAAAAATCTAATTTCTCATAAGTTACTGTTGCCTGGTTATTGGATTAAAAGCCAATTCATACTTTCTGCTCCTACAGATAAGCACCTGCACAACATGTGTGCACACGCTTTTATTCACACTAGTGCAGTAATTCTGAAACCCCATCCTCAAGCACCACTGCCATGCTTGTTTTCCAGCTATTCCTGCTCTATCCACAGATGATTACCTAAATTAGGCCTGCTGAGTCCATCACAAGCTATAGGACACCATCTCAGATGAGGGTGAAGTGGGGAAAGACGGAATTAATTGATATATTTCAGTTTTTCATTCATTTAAACACTCAATCCAGGTAATGAGCTATAGGTAGGATAGTTGGAAAACAAGCAGGACAGTGGTACTTGAGGACTGGGTTTGAAACAAACACATGAGATTCAACTGTAACAGTGTCCACATTTTCAGTTTCTGTACTTGGTAAAACCCAGTCCAGGTTATCTAAACTCACTTTCACTGTGTTGTGAGTTATGAGGATTATTGGGTTTTGTTGTTTCAACTGAAAATCAAGTTATCTCAGTAAAGAAATTAAGTCAAGAATTATATGTGTAAACACAAACAATGCACCATGCTGCATGATGGTTCTCTTATATATCCCTTGTATCCTCCTTATTCCTGGGCCAGTCTGGCTTTGCACATGGTGGCTTTGCAATATTCAACTCGATGCTCAGGTGGTTCCTCAACCTCCATCTGTTCCCTGTGTGCCTGGGAGTCTCATCATGGAGTCACCACTCTTTGTTGCTTCTACGCAGCATGTATTGGTAGGCAAACTACTCTATGGCAAAAGAGCAAACATTTCAAGTTAATACAAATCAGGAAAGTTTAATCCTGTGATAATATAATATAATAAACTATAATAAGATATAAAATGGCATTAGTATTTGTAAACACAGTGACAGGAAATTATCTTGACATTAATAGAAAAAAAGAGGAATAAACCAGGACTAACTGTCAAGGTCAAAACTAAGTAGTAGTGACATTACTAATTGAGACTAGAAATTATTCGATTCAATTTGTGCTAATTTACCAACGGATCTGCCAATATCAGATGTGGCACCCGGTAGGTGGCTCATTTCATTGGCTCTCTGTTGCATATTATATTTTGCTTCTCCCTTCTCAGATCAAGGGTACAGATGACTTTTGTCAGCCATCAGATGCTGTGTGGCAGATGTCACAGCATTTATTGTCACCATGATTTATTAGTTTAGAATGACCACCGCCGCAGGAAAGTACACATCAAAAAAGCTAGGCGCTGGTGAAGGGGAGCTACAGAACGTTAGCTCCTCCAACAACTTTCATCCCAAGCCTCCTAGGACTGCACATTTTGCTTCTGGTTATTGTTTGGCCATCTGCTGTATTTCGAGGCTCTTTGACTACACTGCTAAGCAAACATCGAGTCTGTGCCAGACATAGTCACCTTCCATTTGGCCCTCTAATTCTGCCCCAACTGCACATCCTCAGTTAGACCAAGTACACATTTATTTGATAAGATTATGGCAGAAGTTGATTTTCTTTGTTTTGTTTATTAATTTCCTTATTACTCATTACAAATTGTTGACATTACTATATACATACATGAGTTTTACATTTACAGCATTTTACCCTTTGATCCCAAACACTTTTTATGAGTCATATTCATATGGCATACATTAAGTGCTAAAACAATCCATTATTTAATTGAAGCCACAAAACATTGTTTGATAATGGATGTTTCAGTAAGATGTTCACATATGTCTAAACATCTGTTCTTGTAGGACAATATCCAGACAAGAGATTCAGGATGCAAATCCCATAATGATACACTGCACATCCACCATCTACCTCAACCACCTCCATAATGACCCCACTACTGTTAACAAATGTAGTGCATTAGGTCTACAAAGCAATCTATAGGAGACCTGCTTTATGTAGCATGTTGTTGGTATGAAATAAAAATGTCACTCTTAAATATGAAAGTGTATTATATTATGGACAAAATCAGATGTTGGCTTTCTCATCCAAGTGGGGACTCTCGTCCCCGTCTCCTAAAAATGACGTACACTGCAACTAAAAAGCAAATACAATTATGTTTTTGTAGGGAACATAATTGCTTGATGGATTACAGTATGTTCCAATGCAACACGTATAATAGCAATTGTAAATGGAAACTGATTTGCAAGGAGATAGATAGATAGGATAGGATAGGGTGCATACAAAATGCATGGCTGTCACAGAACAGGCCCAAATTTAACTCCAGAATCCTACATGTTTTACGTTTAGGCAAGAAAACCTTTGGTTAGGTTAGAGAATGTTAGAGATCAGAGAAAGCCAAGCTTTAATTTAAAGATTAAGGCAACACGTATTAAGTTTAAAGTGACTTTTTAAATGTAATAATACTAAGCCAGACCACAGTCTTACTCTAAACTTAACCATGTGCTGCGAGTCCCTAAACACAACCATCTAAATTGTTGTGTAAAAGTATTATCAATGTATTTGCTACTTGCCATTGGAATTATTTGTATCTGCATTATGTTAAAAATGATCTAATCCGGTTGTAATTATGTTCCCTACAAAAAAGTATTTATATTTGCATTTAAGCTGTATAGATACTTATACTTTATCAACACGGCTAACTTAATATTTTCTAAGTGCTTCATCACACATGACATGTTTGATGAATTGGAGATGAATTTAATAAATGTATGATAAAACCTTGAAACACACCCACTGTACTGTATGTGGAAACTTTATACCAAAAGAATTACATTTATTTTCAGCACAACACTTCAACCTCTACCAGAAAAACCTTGGGACATGGCATGAAATGGAGCAAGAACAGAACAGAAATAATTTCCTTTTTGCCCTCATTCAATCTAATTTGAAATACATAATCTGAATATACATGAGGTCCACACTAAAAAGCTTGTAATACCCAGCAACGCTGGAATGAAAATGACCAAAGTCCTTCTGTCTTTGTTTTCCAGCGGTGTCATGTTAGTCTCCCCTCTACCATTGAACCAGTTTGCAATTTCATTCAACAGAAGTCCTCAACAAAGCTTTAAAACACCTCTCAGCAAATTTCATTTACAATAAAATTCAGTTTAACAAATTATACAAATGCCTTCCTGACAGTACAGTCTACTAAATTAACTATGATAGCAAAGCATTCCACTGACGTTTCACCTTCAAGGCTGACCTTGTGATGGCAATTCTCTGTTGATGCTTGCCAGAGATAAAAGCTATGAGCCCTTCTCACCCCTCATGCCAAGGACACACGCATCATCGCTTTACTGGCCTATCTGCCCAGGTGATGCATGGCTCTTATAGCCAGTCAGTCTGAGGCAGTATTTATAACAAACTGTGTGAGGCAGCAACCAACTCATCACAGTCAGGACCTCAGGATCCTTGGTCTCCCAGAGCACTCACATAGGTTTTGTTATTTGCGGTGAAGATATTATAAATTTAATGCTTTTTTTTTCAGTTATGGAAATGCAAATGAGGTGTCAAGGCAGCAGAATGCGTGACATTTTAAAGATAATTCATTTTGCTAAAAGCAAGCTATGTGCTTTGAAAATGAAATGTTTACTTAACTCAGCTATACATCCAGGATATGCAATAAATCATCAAGCATTAGACATTTTAGCTTTCAATAACTGATAGGAGTTAAGAGAAAGGATATTAAATGTAAAGACGTCTATCAGTGGATCCTTCAGTCTGATTTGTCCTAAGTGGTAACAATGACACATCATACATTAGCAAAAAGATAAAATCCAAAGAACATAAGGACGAATGCTGCTGAACTTGTCTAATGCAATTTTTAGAAGAAACTGAGACAAAATCTACATCAAGTGTCAAAAAGACATCTTATGACTGGCGGGGAAATGAACAGCAAAGAACAGTCAATGCTTGAAATTCATTTGGTATCAGTGGGAGACAAAGCACTGACAGGTGTTTATGCAAATCATCAGTGAATGGATTCATCTCCCTAATGGGGAAAACAGCAGTGTCGGAATAATGTGAAGCAAGTGGAAGTAAATGCTAGTCCACTTGTGAAGTCATGAATATAAGCCTTACAGTGATGTGATAGAGACGTACAGCTGGAATTCAATTTATTGAGGGTTTTCTGTTGCTGTTTTATTATGGGAACAATGGGTATATTTCATAATTCAAACAAACATACAGTGCATGGACAAGTTATTGTGATATTAATGCAACTATGCACCAAAAAGGATTTTTTTTCCCCCAGATTTTAAAACAAGTACATGCAAACTACTAAGACATATCATATATCATATGCTTTGTATACTAACATTAAAACCACTAACAGATGAAAGGAAAAAGGCATTATCTTCTTTGCACCTTGTCAAGTGCAGGGATATATTAGGTAGCAAATGAACAGTCAGTTCTTGAAGATGATGTGTTGAAAACAGGAAAAACAAGCAAATGTGAGGACCTGGGTGATTTTGATAGCTACACACGTACCATGTGCATGTGCTGCTTTTACCTGGGAAACAGAGCGAACAGCTATGCACCATGACAAGGCAACTTCCCTGGGCAGTGTTTGGATAGGAAACCATTTATTTAAACAACAGTACCAACTAAATAAACATTGTTACAGCAGAAGTACACCCCTCTGTGATAACAGTGTTTCCTCATAATATGATGGTTAGTGCACCCACAATGCAGCAAAGAGTTCAAGATGTCACCTTGGCATCCAAATTCTGCAGATCGCCTAATCCAGTCAAGCATCACTGGGCTGTGGTGGGAGAACAATTCAGATCCAGGAAGATCCCATCTCACAACTCACTGTACAAGACTTAAAAGACATATTTATATATGGACACCTTGGTGCCAGATACCAGGAGACACCTTCAGAGGTCTAGTGAACTATGTGCCTCCATGGGTGAGCTGTTTTGGCAGCATGAGAGGGGCCCATGCAATATTACAGACGGTTGTAAATGTGAATGTATTCTATATGCATCGTTTAAGAGTATAAAAATATATATAATTTTACCACTTTTTTGGCACAGTTAAGATACTATTTATATATTTTATACTGCCAAGTGCAGTCATTTTAGGTCAAAGAAGTGTGCTGTTAACTTATATTACTTGGTTGTAGTAGCTGATATTTGCTGGCACCATTGAGAATTAGACCCTATTTCACAGCATTAATACTAATAAATAAAATTAGCCTGATGCTTGACGGCACATTTTAGCAACAAATACAATTACATTAGTTGATTAACTATTTACAACACTGGGCAAAATAGAAAGACAGAAAGATAACAAGTCTGGTTCACATTTTTAAAATGCTAATATTTTGTGGACATATAGTTGTCTTACATTTGGGCTAATGTTAGCTTAGCAATGCACTAGCTACATGGACTGATAGGCAACTTAGCCAAAACAAAATGCAGATAGGTTTTTGCCCAGCATTCAATAACAATAACTAATAACAATAACTTTTGCCTTCTGCACACAAAAAAAAAAAAGCTGATGAGTACGCTGACACTTGAGATTTCCAGTCCCCATTTTACTTTGAATATTTCAGTGGAAGGTTGGCACATTGAGACATTACAGATTAAATGTTAGTATAGAAAACATGGCGCATATGCAGTGTTGATTCAGTGGTTCTTTGTTTAAACATATAAACTGTGCCTGCTGTAGAAATGTTGATTTAAAGAATAACTTACAACCTCAACAATATAGCAACGTGTTTAATCAAACTTAGTGTTGAATTTACAACTTTTGCATTATAAAAGTTAACACACCATAGCTATTCAATTCATCCTGAGAAAAACATTACACTCGGCACCACTTATCTATCTTATCTATCCAACAATTCTGACACATTTTATACGTCTGAAACACCTGAAACAAATGCAAGGTTACTATCATGTGAATCTAAAAGCTTACATTTTATTATGGGACATACTACTACTACTTATGTATCAAGAGGTCATTTTCTGCTACGATGACGTGATTTATGATTTTGGGGTTTAAAATTTTGACTTAACAGTGATACATCACTCATAAAGTAGCAATGCCATATTGGTTTAAGAGTCATTACTTGATGTTTTTCCCTTTCAACTGGCATTATCCCACTTTTTTCTCATAGTGACATCAATTAACATACAGTGTAATAAATATTCAGTTCTTCTTTTCACATCCTGTCATGGGAGAACAAAATGGAGACAGTACACAAAGCTTACATCTTATTAATGACTCATTTACTTTGATCACAAGCTGTCATTACACTGTTTGTTTCTTTTATTTAGTGCAATTCAACATCTGCCTAGAGACTGTAAAAAATCTGACAACATTTAAGAAAAAAAAATCTAAGTTGCCACAACTGTGAACTGTTTGATGAACACATGCCTAAAAGAATGATGAGAGTGCTGAAGTGATTTAGGAGAGGTTTAATTGCATTGTCTGCATTCAGGCTAGTGTATCTGTCACATCTGCAGCTGTTTGGAAGACTTCAAAACAATGCATTGTTTGTATCTTCTTTGTCTAATGTGTCCATAGGGGGCTAATATGTTAATGCTCAGTCCTTGATGTTTTAGAGAAGCCTTCAGATCTTCTGTGTGCACAGTATATCCTTGCTCCAACTGGACTTTCTAGAGTTAGAAAAGAGGAGAGATGCCACTTTCATATCTGTCCATTAAATAAGAAGCTACAGCATCAGGTTAGCATAGATTTGTATAAACACGTGTGGAAACTGAAATGGTAATTTGACTTTTTTATTTTCTAGAGATTAAACAAAGCATGTTAATTAGCGAGCTTTGTGCCAGCTGTTTGCCCTTTAGTGTCAAATTAAAGATACACATGGAAGTTATTTTCTTTGTCTAACCAGAGTAGACTTTTGTAAATTACTATTAGCACCAGAGTTCACAGCTCTGCTCAGTTATCTATGATCTGTTGGTGACGGCCCTCACAAAATCTGCCAGCATCGTCTGGTGAAGCTAAAATAAAGCCACTAAAATGACCTGAAGATGAACTACAAGATAATGACAGAAAGTGTGCTATATATATGACCGTGTCACGCCGTGCTCTTGCTGTTGATGTCCACCTGTAGTGTTTTATCATCATCATCCAATAACTTTTAGCATTTGTGACATGATTTAGAATCACAGAAGATATGATTCCTGATTATTATGTGAAGAGATTTTTCACCCACCCTTATTTGAGAACGGTGTCTTCATAATTGTTTTATCTAACTCTTGGCAAGAAAGCGTATTTCACAAAATGTGACTACTCGTTAAAGGATGCACAAGGTAAGACGTGTTATTGGAATGAGGATAAATAGTGCTGATCTAACCGCTGTTGCCCATCCTGATATATGTATCCCTCAGCATATAGCAGTTGTGGCGGTATTGGCATCTTCATTATAACAGTATCAGTCAAATCCAGCGAGAACACTTCAGACCGAGGAGGTAATTCCTCTGACGGACTCATTCAGTCAAGTCAGTCTGTGAAGCAAATGTGTTTTTGCCACCGAGTCACTAATCAAATCAGAATCAGTGATTTCAGAGTGGAGGACAGTCAGTGCTTACCAAGTCATTATGGCCAATAAACTGTGGGTATATTTAGTCTGAATCTACATATCATCCCTCCTTCTCATGTTTGTGTCAGTATTTGGCTAATTTTGCACTTGGATGTAACTTTTGCTCACAGGAGAATTCTCCTCTTTTGCATAATCAGGTTTCTAGGGCTACAGCTGTAATACGACTGCAGGGAGAAATGCCATGCGGAGTCAACCAGAGTGATACAGTACAAATGAAGTGTCCAATGATTCCACAACCATTCAAATGCAATGAACTCTTTCAGCAGATCTCTGTATATAAGAGAGAACACTCGGAGTACAGTCCTCTGCAAAGTGAATAGCTGATATGACAAATGCGTATCAGCTGCGAAAATATGCAAAGGTATTAACATACACCTTAAAGGAACAAGCTGTGTAGCATTATTTATTTACCATTAGACCAAACTGAAAAGGCCAAGTCCGCATATTGACTGAGCAGCAAACTGTACTGTTTTATAGATTTTAGAAGTGCACGGAATACAGTGGAACTGGTAAAAGTCTCTGAGTCATAGGGTTAAAGCTGAAATCAGTAAGTTAAGGAGGAGCAGATAGCTGTCAGCTGACCTCCATACCCGCTGGCGGTCTTTGCTTTGACCCAGGATCGATACAGTGCTGGCCAGTTAACTCTTGGCCTCTCATCCTCACACCACTCCTGCTGCTCCTACAAAAGTGAGAAGGTGTGTAAGAACAACTCCCAGCTATAACTAGTTCATAGAAAACATCATCCAGCGAAACATCTGTGTTAATCCATCTAACATGTTGTATGTTTTGGCTCATGATTTAGTAATACCATGTATTTTTAATAACTTTGTTCTTTGTGCACTATATACACCACAGTGTGTTTATTTATAACTTGGGGTTTGAGCATCATTACGTTTAGTATTATTACTGGTACTGGTCTTTAGTTAAATGCTGTATCAAATGTCTGGAAGCTAAACTTCACTGTGCTATTTTCTACCCATAATGCAGTTTTTTCTACCTCAGCAGCTGGAGAACATCTTCACACTTATTATATGCCTCTTGTTGGTCTTAAAATATAACCTCTTCTTTATAAGCACAGACCATTTTAGGTGGAGATGATTCACATTCTTTGAGAATAGAATCATTTCCCCTCAGGGAGACTCAGCATTTTGCAAGTATTGTCACTACCTCTTGCTGTTTTTACTTCAGATGTTTGTAACGGTCTGTGATCCCCTGTAGATATTTCGGAGATGAATATGGAGCAAGAAAATCAGTGATACCCTCAGGTTATGTTTGTTCTCCATTTATACATTTTTACAAACTATTATCAATTCCGGTGTCAAGTGAGTTTCTTCAAACCCAACAGGGTTAAAGGTTTTCATGACTTTAATTCCAGTATTTACTGATTAATTGTTTCTACATGCATGTATTGTAAAGCAGATGCACGGTTTTAACAAAGGCCACATACAGAAAGCCTATCTGGGAACTAAATAAATAATAATAACATACATTTCATAGCTCTACGTAAATTGTTATGACATCAAAAAGGGTTTCGACATCCAGTGAAACCATGAAACTATTACCTAATAAATTGCAAACAAATGTAACAAATAATTGTCAACTTAAATATAAATGGTACTTGTGACATCAAACACTTATTTATGTCCAACAACAGGCCGCGAGCTAAAATGAGATGTACCATCTCGATCGTGCTGACAGAAAAAGTTGTCACTTCTTCATTGATAAAAGGACGAAGTAGATACTATTCTCACAAATGAGACAGTGAAGACAATAAAGGAATAATTATAGATATACTTTTGAAACACGGAGCCAGTGGGGTCAGCGCAAAAGGCAGCACTGACGATACTGTTCTGTGAAATTGCTGAAAGACATTGTAGGAAACTATCAATCATTCATTTCTTGTAGCCTCCTCTACAGAGGGGAACACAAATAACATTGCGAGTCTAGCACTGCAGTTTCAGTTCACCATATGTCTGTGAGTCTTTTAGAGTGGCGTTCACAACAGCCAGTTTACCAGGAAATGTTCAAAGACAAATTCCCCATTGGTTTATGTGCTATATTACATTAACACCACCTCTGCCTTGTGGGAGACTGAAGCTTGACAGTGTTCTGGTCCCACGTTGCCCAAGCTGCTCCTGTTTTGGACTGAAATGCTCAGCAGAAGGAAGTCACTTATGACTGTCACCATAAGCCACACAGTCTGGTAGCGTAGTGCTTAACTAACCCTTTTTTTCCACATGAAAAAAACATATATGTCCCATTAGGCCCTTATTTTTATTACTTTAATTTAACACTTAAAATGTTGGGCTGCCAATCATATTGAACATTTACATATGCCACACTGCAAAATCATATTAAAGAAAATACAGTATATTGCTTAAAAACCCTACAAGTGTGCGTTTAGGTACTGTGGTGACCTGAGCTAAATGCTAACATACTCATAATGACCATGTAAACAGCTGAACCTAAATATATGCAAATACAGTGAGCCTAAGTCAAGCTGAGCTTTTACCATGGTCTAAAGAAAATGCTATTAGGACAGTAGCATGCTAACGGCATGGTAGCATGCTAAAGTTCATTTGCACTAAATAAAAAGTACAGCTAAAGTTGACGGGAATGCCAGGGTTGCTAATTGGTCTGGTAACTACTCTGGTATTGCACTATGTGATAGTTTGATAACACAGTAAAATCATGTATCAAATCATTAAATTTGTAATATTATTCAGTTTACATTATGTAGTAACTTATTACATTCAGAAACAAAACTGAAATTCGACTCAAATGTCAGCCTCCTAACGAAAAGTGCTAATGTGTCTACACCTCAGTCACTGGTAAAAAATAGTCTTTGAAGACGCTTAAGCGGTTGACCTGACAGCTGAATATGTCGGGGGCTGTGTGGCCAGTATCAGTGGAGGAATTCTCATCTTAGGAGACTGCTTAGCCAGAGAAGAGAAGAGTTAACTAACTCAACCTCAACTTCAATCTATTAACTAGCTAGCCTAAGTTCAGGAGCAGGTGCTGTAACTGTGTTTTGTTTAACTGAGGCTTTATAATTTGACATAATATTAGGGTATGGGAACGCTATGTGAGGGGGGTCGGGGTTCACCACAATGAAGGTATTTGCTGTCCGGGGACACATTTTTGTGCAAATCTATCGTGTTACAAATTGGAATATTTCACTTTATATCTGCACATTTTGACTTGCTGGTTTACACTAGATTAAAAGTCAGAGAATTGCCAAGTCATTGGAATTCATCCTCTAGGCGCCCTGGATGTGTTTTATTCAATCTGTGGGTGTTTTTAATCAGCATCAGTTCCATGTTTGAACCAATGGCTGGGGACATACAACACTCCACTTGCATAAACATCTTATTTGGTTTGAATGGATATCAGACAATCAGGCATGAAATACTGACATAGCTCACCTCTGCTGGGAATTACAAAGCGACTTAATGGGGCTGCAAACAGAGTTTACCTCCCTGCAGCCTGCTGACTGAAACTAAGGTAAATTACCTGAATCCAGCGACTTTTATGAAACAAATATTTCAAACTCAAGAGTTTTCTTATTCAATCACCTGATTTTGTTATACTTTCTTTCTATCCGTTGCTTTAAGCCCAAAGCTGCTACCAATGAAGACTAACTCGTACTGTATGCTTTGACATTACACAAAGTTCAGTCACTAAAAATCTCTCCTTGGGAGGTAAGCCATGTTGATGATAATTACTCGCATTAATCTTGTGTTACCCATCTGCCTAGTAATCAGTTTGTCAAAGTCAGCCAGGATTTCCATTCCAGATACAGCAGTGCCCGTAGTATAGCATTTTTGTATTTATTCTTCTTCTTGGCTTACTGGATCTTACCAGAGGCAACCCAGAGGAAGAGCCTGCCAAGTTGAGAGGGGACTGCCAGCATGTGACACGATTCATTGGAGTGAGAGTCATAGTTGTTGAGACACTACTTAATTTTAGCTGTTCTGGCACTTTCCTCCCCTTTATATCAGTGCCAAAAGGTGGCATGATGTGATACAAACTTAGAACACATCATCAGTATATAATTGATTAGTGTACAGTTGGGTCAGGGTTTAGTTCACGCTCTGGGCACACAGCCTATTTATTATAGCTTCTGTTAATTTTCTAAATGTTCCTTTGTCTCAAAGGAATGCAGGCCATGAGTGTGTTCTTGTCCTGGCATGCTATGGCGCCATCCATCCAACAACTTGTACTTTTGGGGTCAAACCATAGTGTGAAAGTTATATTTGTAACCAGGGTCCACTTGAATCACAATGTATAGATGAAGGCATTCAGAGCGTCCGTCTCTGACGCGTTAATTGGCCACTTTTGCCACAATTGCTCTTCAATCGTGCCGCAGCTTGGTATATATATGATACAGTATAACATCTGTAGCTGGTGCTCACATACACTCACAGCACCCTGTGCTTACAGAAAATATAGCCAATAGGATGCATGCATACTTAAAAACGGTAAGTAATGGACACAGCAATGTTGTTAGTTCAGCATTTGGTATATTTTTGTTTAAAAAATACAAAACAAAAACACACACACACACACTTAAGCCACAAAGATCAAATAGCTACTGTCATATTAACTCTGCATTGATACTGACTTTGTCAGACCATGTGGCAAATGTGTTTGCCTCTAGATGTTGCAATTCCTATGCAACTAAACCGTGCAAATATATTTCATAGGAAGCATAAGTAACTGTCGGATTATACTTTATGTATTTTGTGAATAAATAAAGTGCTACATTTACCTACAGAAAGGAGAAGAAAAGAAGTGTCAGTAAATATAAGCAGCATAAAATTAGTGGGATATACAAAGGAAGATACACCCAAGAATTAATTAATGATTAATGAATGATTTCTACTAACCAAGAATCGGCCTTGTATCATGTGTATCACTTTATGTATTTAGATAAGGTAATTAAATAAACAAACAACAAAGAATCTAATATTGTTTATTCAGTACTTATGTTTTTAACAGCCTTTAACAGATACAATTTCCAATGAGCCCCTGTTGATTTCTGGGTTAAATGTCATAGCTCAATAGCACATAGTTTCTCTTTTACAGGTTATGATGGAGATGGAAAGTGGGGCCATCTTCAGGCGTTTTATCCCATCAATGATATTGTAACCATTTCTGTTGACAGACACTGTTGACAAGCTATATGTACATGTTTTGGGTGTCGTTTGTGTCGTGGAGATTATTGTTGGCGCCAATTTACTGTGGTAAACTAATACATGCCAGTAGATTTGCACACTGACAAAGCCAGGCTAAACCAAACTGATGGTCATTGTACAGTTAGATCAAGAGAGAGGTGAAAATGTTACAGTACAGGATGGAGAAAGAGCCCGGTGAGCTGATCTGCTATTAGTGATGTAGCATGTAGCATGTGCAGGGCAATTTTTTTTCATTGTTCATGAGCTAGATTTGTGTTATTTTATGTACACGTGCACACAGATTCAGTTCGCTTATATGTCCTTAAGTAACCTAGTCAAGTTTCTCCAGAAAGCTGCTTTCTGCCGTCATTTAAAAAAAAGGATTGAAGGACTTGAAGATTAGCAAAACTTGATTTCCCCAGGTAGATTTCTTCTGGAGAAAAGCTAACCAGGGTTCCTTTTGGCTTTTCTATTGTTTGTTAGTTACATTCTTAAGCAAACCAACTCATAACTATGAATAATTCTACCCTTACACTGTCACAGTTCACAAAACTGAAGACAGAAATGCACACAAGAACTACAGAAATTAAGGATACCTGGGAAAAAAGAAAGAAAATCAGAACTGTCTACAACTAACAATGGGGCAAGAGACAGAGGAAGGAAAATGTGGAATACAAAAGAGTCAAAAACAAACCAGAAACACAAATTCAGACCCAAAACCAGCTTACAATGACGAAAGGTGAGAGCGTGTGTCTGGGTGTCGAGGTGTGCGCAGAAGAGGACAGAGATGTGAGGAAACTAAGAAACAAAGAATCCAAAATAAAACAAGGGCATGAACCATGACATACACGTTTGTTAACCAGCTGCAGGAGAAACAAGCTGTAAACATCATTGACATTTTGTCACTTGTTGAGTTAAAATGAGAGGTTAAGTAATTTAGTGCACTTACACTCAAGTACTGTACTTATGCACAATTTAAAATTAAAGAAATATTGCCTTTCTTAAGTCTACTGAATTTAATGTGGTAGCCTTAGTTACTAGTTAATTTTAGGACTCTTAATAAAACAAACAAAAAAAACACATCAACCACATCAAGTCTCTATGTAAAAGGAATTTTTATTAATTCCTCTAGACCAAACTTTTGAAAGCCAGTCAAACAAATCCGACCTATATATGCACATTTATGTTATCAGCAGCATCAGATTCAATACTGCTTCCTGCTGTTCTCTTAGTGGAATACTGGTGTTTTCTATATTTTAGAGCATACACTTCGACTTAAAGTGAAGACTCAAGTGGAATTTTATATTTTTTAGGGAAGTATTTGCACTTTCACTTGCAAATTTGCATGCATATTTATTTTTATTTCATACAATATTTATGTATATGCATTTTTGCAAAACCTATGTGTAGGAAATTGTAATTTATCAGTATAGACCACTGGTTTGTCCAATGTGAATATAAATGCTGTATGCATGCATGAATGCCCTCTGCAAATCAATTTCGCCATGGCGATAATAAAGTGAACTAAGTACTGAGTTATACTTCTTCCACCTCTGGAAATATTGAATCTGCTAGCAATCAGTTATTTGTTTATATATCCAAAATATACAATATTAGCCTTCATGTTAAAGTGTGTTCCCGGACATCTGATTGATGTAAGTCCAGTATTCACACTTCTGTTTTGGGCTCCATCAATGCTATAACAGAACATCTGACTATAAAACTGCCAAATGCTCCACTATGCACTTTAAAATCTACTAGTTGCCAGGTGCTAGGTGGGTCCAGTAGCATACAGTGGGGTTTTAGAGCTTCCTGGCAGAAAACATCTGCTTGGTGCTGCTGGGAGTTGGAGTTTGCAGCCCTAACTCAGCTCAAACAGTAAAAGTGTGAGTTGATTAAAACCACTCAGCTTTAAACATGCACTCTAAGCATTATTAATATAATCAGTTCTGTATAGGCTGTGTACACATACAGTTGTTTTGTGCTAATATATATGTTGGGTTTAAGCAGTGTAACACACTATATAATTCTGTGCACAGTAAAAAAAAAAAAAAAAAAGAGAAAAAAGGAATTCAATTTTACTATTCTCCCTTAGTCTAGCATTTAGATGGCAGCTCCATATAATCAAGCAATTTTATTATGTGTCTCTCTCAAGGACACAGTGTAGATGGACACACGCTGGCTATTGTGCCTTTGACCTTTTAGTGATGGGAAAGTCTTACTGTGTTACCTACAACAAGGGCTTTTTATTTAAATTGCATGCTATATTAAATATCCCCATACACAAGCTCAACCGGTCATGTACAGTAAGCTGAACTGCACCACAACTGCCATGGTCAGGGGTTTTATGCTCATTTCCTACAGAACAACATGAAATCAGAATAATGTGGAAAGGTCAAATATAGGGTATAGGATATAAAGTGAATATTAATAAAACAATAAAAATACAGGATGATATAAATTCAGTTTAGGAGAAGCCTGTATAAAATAAGATATGCTGTATTATATTACAGGAGAGAGTAAACAAAGCAAACAAAATGACAGTTTACATTGGGACAGTTAAATTGTAACTATTATGCTGCAGACATAACACATTGTACAGGATAGAAAAAGCAAAGGGTTTAGTTGTATTTAGTTGTATTAGTCAATGGAATTTATGAAATTACAAAAACACATTCAGTTGCATAATCTGCTGTCAGATCATATGCAACATTGAGTCTGCATTTAAATTCTTAGCAGGTAGTGGAAAAAAAAACAAAAACAGAATCCAATAATAGCTTTAAAAGTGGTCCCATTGCCTTGCGCTTTAATTTAAGCTGTTTATAATGCATTCATGTTTAAAATCATGCCAATAACGCGAATTCCTCCTGGGAATAAAATCAATAGTGCAGCAAATAATGATTACTTATCCTAAAGACATTAAGACTGTCTTCAAGCAAAACTAAGTTGATTGTTCTTCTTTGTATTCATGAGCAGAAAGACTGTATGTAATATTGTTAGGAATATTTTGTCATTGCTTCACCAGGGGTCAGGTGCTTTAAAGGGTTTTGAATGACTCACTCTGAATGGAACAATATTTTCTAGTTCAGTCTCCACTGGTTATTTGCATTAATGGTACCAAACAGCTCAACCTGTAATAGTCACATTAAAGCAAACCAACATGAGCCTTCTGAAGACTTTTATCTCTTTCATCATCTTTTAACGCACTCAGCCTGTGACTCAAACTTACAGTACAGTGTATAAATGTGACAACGTATTTGGTCACAAAGCTTTGTGTCGAAATTATTCAGGCGACGTTATCGGCTTCCCATTTTAGCAGCACTAATCATCATTGCTGGATAAAATGTCAAACAGCAGGTGAGATCGGCAGTCGCCAACTAACATGAATTCCAAGAATAAATGTGTGACTGTCCGAACTGTTGTTTGGTTTGTGTGCTTTCTGCAAGTCGCAGAAACGGGCTCAACACAACATGACTGCGTGTAAAACAAAGCTTGTTTATGAAGTGACATGCATCACTCCACTGAACAATCAGTGGGCTGTCTCATTCTATAGAGTGAGACATCATATTTAAAAA
>OMLM01004894.1:45206-59395 GCA_900302695.1 Helostoma temminkii
ATTTTTCCATATCTTTTTAAAAAAAAAAAAAAAAAAAGATGTCAGCTTCACAGTATATACATTACATCGCCCACCCCTATTTAGCAATTTGAACAGTTAATGTATACAGCAACCTGTAAGCACCCTCCACTACCACTAACACCTCCACACAGACATACTGCACAGTATCTGTTATATAGAATAAAAATAAATTCAAAATTAACAATATGTAAAGTTTATATATACATAAAAACAACAACAACAACAAAAAAACATCCAGATAAAGAAAATAAACTTCTCTGTGCGGTATTCACCACATGCCACACAAAGCTGTCATGAGTTTAGTTTACTGTGTTGGGTGTGATACTTCAGTGGAAATATTTTTGAGCAATATTGGACTGCTTCAAATTTAATCAACTCAATCTCTGTATATTTCTGCTGCAAATCAGAAGCAGCATCAGCTGATGTGAATGAAAGAGGAGAGATCAGAAGAACTGGTGACAACTAAGAACAGGAAAATGAAAGATGTGGGACACTAAGATAGCCTCTGTAAATTAGTTACTGCAGAGCTGATCTTGCCAGCTGTTTCTTGTCGTACTGTGGTAGCCACTGTAAACCTGCTTAGAATTAGGTTGCAGACAGTTTATTCTTATGTTGTGTCTTTTTTGGTAAAAACAAACCTCTAGAGTCTAAGCAAGTGATCACATCTACCAGCTCCTTTTTCTAAGTTTAACACACTTGACAATTTTCTTCTTATTTATATGCAGTATTTGTTTCACACAGGATCACAGGCCTATAATAAACAAACTGTGCCATCTATATCTCATCCCTTTCAGTAATGTTCCTTTTTGAGCAAAATTCAAATGCGTGGTTTTGTAGAAAACATAATAATGATTACATTCTGATCAAATGTATTTTGTGAATAAATGAGGAGAAAGTGAGTCAGAAGGATGTAGCTGGGAGGTGTATAAATTAAGCCTCTTTCACCCATGCACTAGAGACTATCTCTGGGCGATCAGGTTCAGGCTTTACTCTCAGTTGCACTTTCACACATGCAGCACCCAAACGGACATACTCTATTTAAAATGCGCTCACACATCAGGAGAAATAGTTTCGCTTGGGTCAGGGAGAGTCTCTGTGCAGAGATAGCAACATCCTGCATGTGACACAAAAAGTTCACCACGAAAATCTGCTGTTCTTTGGCATCGAAGCAGAGCCAATCACATGAACGAAACGATGCGTAACATGTATAATCTCAGTTTCTCATAAGAGACGTGTGATGCAACAGCAGAATGATAAATATGATAAAGTATGATAAATGTTTATATAAATTTAGTGGTGTTGTGCTGGGCAGATCTAATAACAGGGAACATCCACTCTCTCACTGTGATAACCTGGAGAATTACCTGCTGTGTTTACACCCAGACTCATTACACAGACTTTGTACCAGGGGGCTGCCAGGCTAAAGTCCCGGTAATGTCTGTGTGGGTTGAACGGCATGTTTGCATTTACACATGCAGCTCACCCGAATAAAGTCTGGAGAAAATCCAGAGTCCAGTGCATGTGTGAAAGCAGCTTTATAGAACTCTCTCACCTTGGACTGCTCTGTGTGTAATTGGGATTAGTCAAGAAAATCACTTTGGGTATCAGACAACAACCTTTTAATAACCTTAGCAAACGCTACGTATGTGTATAAATAAGAGTTGAATAACACATCTGTCACAAAACTGGATGTTGTTTAGCAAGACTGGATATTTTGGTGTAAAAAAACAAAAAAAAAAACAAAAGCACAACAACTAGGACTAGGACTTATATTAACATTATTCATGTTAATATAAGTCCGCTAGTTAAAAGTAATGCAGTATTGTTCTTTATCCTGTATCTAATTTTGTGTGTTTGCAAGCTAAACGTCACAGCTCAACAGAAGATGCAAGTTTTAAACAACAGAGATCAAAGCTAGAACACTGAATTAAAGTCTTCAGAAGAGAGCATTGTTAAGTTTGTGCCCAAACCATGTTACTAAAATAAAATAAGTACCTGCTCTACAGCTCTCAACCAAAGAGCAACTTCACCCACACATGCCCCCAGCATCTAAAAGCAGAGAATGCTGCTTTTTTTTATGATTTTAAAACCTACATTTCCCAATTTGTTTCCCTTAACTTAAATTTAAGTGGTTAATAAAATGTTTTCTTGTGGTGTAACAAAATCAGAACATATTACAATGATCAAAAATATGGGAATGTTTGCTATAGTCAATCCTAAGTGATATGTCTGTATTTATAATAACAAATGCTGATCAAAGAGAGACAGATGTCAGTTATAGTCAGATGGCACAAGAAACATCCACTGATCCATTGAAGTCTCGGGTGTAGAGAGAACTAAGAGATTTTTAGAGATTTTTTAGTTTTATTTTAGTTTTAGTTGAAGAGCTCAGCTCTAACAGTAAGGGCAACTATTTTACAGATTATAGGTAACAATAAAAATCTTTACTGGCTTCATGTAAAATATAGAATAGAATTTAAAATCTTTCTCACATATAAAGCTCTTGATGATCATCATATCATAGAACCTTATAGCATCATACTTTACCAACCCAACAATTCTACAGTATTTGTGGTTCCCAGCGTTTCAAAATGTAGAATGGGAGGCAGAGCCTTTAGCTATCAAGCTTCCCTCCTCAGCTCCCAGTTCAGGTTCAGGAAGCAGACACCCTCTCTACTTTTAAGGCTGGGCCTAAAACTTTACTTTTGGATAAAGTTTCAAGTTAGAGCTGGTTCGGGTAACTTTGATCTCATATTTATAATTGGTCTTGTTTCTCTCTGTCTCCTTCTCTCTGTACCATTCTGCAGGTATCAGCAGTGTGCAGCTACTGGCCCTACCAACAAGCCCAGTGCTGTCTGCTGGTTGTTGTTATTTTCTCTCTCTACTTTCTACTTACCCCAACTGGTCAAGGAACTGGGTCATGAACTGCCAACCCTTGGGTCAGAAGGGCGACCACTCATGCTCCTCACGAAATTTAATTGAGTATGAATGAGACTGCAGAACCATATTGGTTCTTTATGAAGAACCAAGGAGTGGGTAAAAGTATTGAGTTGAGTTGAGAGTATTAGCCAGGACATGTAATTCACTGGAGATTCACTCATGAGACAGGATTGTATGTGGATTAAAGAGAAAGAGATTACCTTGTGAGTCAAAACAAAAATCAGACAGTTGTTTGAACTGTAAACGCAAAAAGAAAGAAAAAACAGGTGCACAACAGAAAGAGACTGTGATGATTAAGAGAATATTCTTCCAGTGATGGCACTACACAAAGTAAATAAACATTTTAAAGCAGGAAAAACAATTTTTTTTTTACTTTTTGCTGACATGCTACTTGGACATGGCCATGTGAAATTCCAGACTGATTGTGGTGCCAGCTGGAATATCATTCCAATAAGCCTTATAAGCACATACACCACACTTAAAGCATCGAGTATTAATACACAACAACAAAACTGGGGTCAATGAGAAAATGTAAACTAAAACTAAGGAACCCAAGAAACAAGAAAATGATATTCTTGTCTTGAGCTTCACCACCTTGAGTTTGATGTGGTGGAGCAAGATGAAATGGCGCAAACGGGTGAGTGAAGATTATAGAGGTGCTTTATGAGAACATTGAATCTATTGACAGCACTGTCAGTTCAGAAACAACCACAAACAGTGGCCAATGGAAGAGAAGAAGAGTACATGGATGTCTTCACTGGTGACGGCTGTCTGGAAGGGCAGTACAAGATTGAGATAGATGAGACAGTACCGCCTGTAAAACTCCCAAAGAGGTGTGCTCCAGTCACCAGGATGACATCCTTGAAAGAGGAGCTAAAAGATCTGCAATGATATGAGATAATAGCACCTGTTGAGAGGAGCACAGACTGGATGAGTAGTATGGTGTCAGTACAGAAACCGAACAACAAGAACATGTATTGATCCACGACCTTTAAATAAAGCCCCAGAACAAAGTCACTTCCCTCTACCAACCACAGATGACATGTTGCTGAACCTTCCCCAGCTAAAATCGTCAGAGTTTGTGACATAAGTGGCTTGTGCTGTGTGATATATGTCAAACTACAGCAACCTGACAACATTTTTTACACCATCAAGGAGATATTGGTGGTTCAGAATGTTGAAGGGCTTAAGCCCAGCTCCAGAAGTGTTTCAGAGAAAGCTTACATGGGCAATTGATGGCTTGCTTATAATTTACATTACAGGAGAATATATATTCATTACAGGTCAGGGTGTCGGACAAGGACCATGATGAAAAGCTGAGGATATTCCTCACCCGCTGCAGAGAAAAGCCAATAAAATTCAATGTGTATAAGTTTAAGATGAGGCAAAATGAAGTCCGCTGCATAGGACATTTACTGACAACAGAGCTTAAAATTGATCCAGAAAAGGTCCTGTGCAATATACTGCATGTCAGTACAAACAGAAAAGTAGTCTGCCATGCACAACAACACAATACAAGCAATTCCAAGTATTGCATAGGCCCATGTACCCAAGTACTACAACCCAGGAGAGGATATGGGTGTACAATGTGAAGTTTCAGACGGTGGGCTAGAAGCTGCTCTGATGCAAGGAGGAGAGCCAGTTGCTTTCACAAGAAGAGCCTTCACAAGAACTGAGCAGGACTGTGCACAAATCAAAAAAGAACACCGTGGTAGTCTGTTTAGAAAAATTCCAAGCAAGTTCTGTAGTTGGATCTGTCCAGACAGAATTGGAGCCTGTGAACATGGTGAGCTTCATGCCCATCTCAGAAGAACAATGCCAGCAAATTTGTGCACCTACACAAGAGGACAGGACATTACAGGCTCATTACAGCCATTTTGCATTTGGGCTAGGAACACAGCTGACATTCCAAAAGACATTGTACACTTTAATTCAGTTCAAGAGGAGTTAAGCTACCAGGACAGCATCATATTTAGAGGTGAATGTGCTTAATGTCTCACTCACTTGTGTGTGTGGGTGGATCTCTCACCATCTTCACCCAACACACCTAGGCCTGGAAGCTGCTTAAGGAGAGCTAGACAGCTGGGCAGTATACTGGAATGTTATACAAGGCCGCATCAAGTCATACTTGCTAGATGTCATATTTTCTGGTCAGTGTATGTGAAACAGAAAACTGAGACATTGCAACAACATTCCATTTGTTCATACATATATAATAATAAAGATGACCTCATTACAGTGTATTACTACTCCAATATATTGGAGAAACTGGAGTAGTAATCAGATACAAAAGGAAGGAAGTTAGTTGCATTTTGCACGCCATGGCATAGCAGACTGTTTTTAAGATATTCACCACAATACACAGGCCAGGATTTTAAGTAATTCAGCAGACTCTGGGGATTTTAACATAAGACTTCCCAGAGCCCCCAGAGCATTGGAAAAGCAGATTCAGCTGTAAAAATGGCAAAGAGGCTCATGCTTAAGGCCAAGCCCGCGGGTCAGGACCTCTTGTTGTCACTTTGTATCATAGACACACACCTACACAAGGCATACAGACAAGCCCAGCCCAGAGACCCTTCAGTCTGCTTGCAAAGATGTAGCTGCCCACAACATCAACCCTGCTATGGCCAGAAGTCAAACACGCAATCAAAACCAACAAAGGCAGTGTGCCTACTACAACAGATCAGCTAAAGACATAACAGGCTGTGGGAAGGAGACAGTGTGTGGATACAGCCTCGGGAACTGCATGGCACCTGGAATAAAGCCAGTGTGGACTCAGGAGGCATCCTCAGACGCAATCGAAGACACTTTAGAAGGGGTCAGGAATCAGAAATATGATGTATGATGGTCTGACTCATCACACTTTGTCTCTGTTTAAAAGGCATCCAAGAGCACAGACAACAAATTGTTTTCACCACAAGATCCGTGGTGTGCGGTTATGCCACCACACCATTTAAAGGGCTATGTAAGCTAAGTTGTGTGGGGCTGTTAAATTTTTTGAACAGATTGGGGAATTAAAAATGGCAATGTTCAAGCCAAGCCAAACAAAACAAACAAAAAAAAAACAGAACGTGTTTCTTTATTTAGTTACTATGTTCAGTGAGGAATGGTTTGTATTTCCATATTTGAGAGACTGTAATGCATCAATGTTTGTTTTGGATATTTTTAATTTTGTTTGTTGGTATTTTATTTCTGAGGGTCACAGGTTGAAAATAAAGAAGAGCCTACATGATTCAAGGAAGGCAACTGCCAGATTGTCAGTCCTTGAACATAGACGTATGGGCCCTACATAACCTTTAGTACACAACAGTCAAGCTGTAAAAACGCCTAATACTACTTTGTGAACTCAGAGATATGCTTACATTCACAACTCTGGCTGAACACTTAACATTAAACTGTAAGTGATAAGGCATAGCCTCCACTGATTTCTAGAAAAATAAAAATAATAATGATTAAAAAGAAAAAAAAAAGCTTAAGTCACCAAGCTAATATTACTGGGAAAAATAAAATATTTGAGTATTAGTGCTGACTGCTGAGGATGATTTAGTGTGGAAGTGTTGTTTGTGTCATATTTGTATGTTGAGTTGACTTGTTGAGTCATTTGAGTTGGACTAGAGTACTCAAAGAGCAGGGATTTTTATTTTTCCAATTAAGCATGTGACAGAATAGCAATCATTTAATTGGATTCAAGTCAAATCAGCTATGTTTATATAAGAATCATCTCGAGGAACATTACATTGTAAGGTTAAGAACTGACCGAATCACATCAATATATACAACTATACAGAGAAATATATAGAAACCCAAAAAATATCATCTGTATTCCCACTTGTTTGGTAGCTGAGTGTGGTGTACGTCCTTTTTACAGGACAGCAAGTCATTTGTTGCTCTCTTAACGTGCACCAAACTGTGTGTGTGAAAGAGAATGCACAGTAAAGAATGCTTATATTTGGTTTAATATTGATCAGCCCAGTCAGATACTATGCTGAAATTGTCTCTGTGATTGCCTCTAAATGTGATCATCTCTTAGGAACGTGTTTAATTTCCTTTAAAGTTGATCTGTGCAATTGGTTGAGCTCAGAATCCGCAAGCCACATAATCATTACTGACACATAAAACTGAAAATAATGCAATAACTGAACTAAAGCAGGCACAAGGAGTCAAAACTGGTTGCTGTTTGATGTTCATAAGCACCTAATCACTGTGTTACAGAAACACAGTGTATCTAAGCAACCAAAATAATGAGGAAAAAAATATATAATATAAAAAAACAAAACAAAACAAAACAAAAAAACAATGCCTGTAGTGTTATTATGTTACGACAGACAGAATATAAGAATATGTTCCAGGTTAATTATGTTTAGTCTGCAGATTAATGCTAGGAATTAGCCATTCTACTTTAAAGTTGTCCAGATTTTTGTGGAATTAACTGTCATTGAAAATGGTGTTTATGTGGTGGGAGTTTAAACAAACGAACGTATATTTTCAATTTGCCACTATCAAATGTGGAATAAAGAGCTGCCATTCCTGAGTATGAGAAAAAAAGAGTAGTAACCTTCAATTCAGTTGAGCCACATTGAAATTACAAATTGATGTTAAATATTCCTCATATCTTGTTTATTTTTTCACAGTTCTAGTTTTGACACATATTGTGAAAAAGATTTCCCTCTTTTTCTAAATACCCAATATATTTTGCAAACTAATTTAGCTAAATTAAAATGAGATCTGGCAGTAAACATTAGATTTTCAAATTCATATATTACAGTGGGATTAGCTGTGACAATTTATTCTAATGAAAGCAATGAAGTGTGATTGTAATTGTTTAAAATACTGGATTTAAATATCTATTTAATCAATCCCTACAAACATTCTTTTAGTCAGTATTGAAACTCAGCCTAATTGCTGCAGCGTAAAAAAGGTGGTCATAGAGCAGCAAACAACACATCTCTGATTCACATGCTTCCAACAATATATCTTTAATACACTGACGGTGTCGTAACATAACAGAAGTACTACACCTTTTAATTTCAACTGAGTTAACATATTCCACTGTTGTGATTCAGTGCACGGGGAAAATATGCACAATGAATGTGTTTTTGAATCTGACAAATTGCAGTCATTTGCCTAAGGGCATGATCACTCACAATTGCCAGTTCAGAAAATTTTGCACAGGCATTGACAAAGGACAATTGGGCTATCAGGTATTATGCACGACAGCGATATACTTCAACCTGTCAGCATGAAATTTTAATGTTCTTTTCTTCACGACAAAGGAAAAATGTATGTTCGGACGAATTTGCACAAAAGGGAACTAGTGCTTTAGTAAACAACTTATTTTATATATATATAGGGGAAAAAAGGATCACTGATTTTCACACAATTTTTGGGGGGGTTGGTAATGTTGGCATTCATGGCCTTGGAAGCTGAGCAAGCAAGCTACTACAGGCATGAGGGACTGCTAATTGCAAATGAATTTACTGAAATGTGTAGGTTTCAATGTTAACGTTTTGTACTGTACTTATTCTACTTATAGAGTAAGTACAGATTAAGTATAGAGTGTAAACCACAGTTTATATTAAAGATTTAAACAAACAAATCAGGTGTTCGCATACCTGAAAATATAGTGTACCTTTAAATTTGAAAAGACATTCAATAAACAAGAAGCATTACATGTGACCTTGCCACTGCCACCCTCCCTTTGAATTCCTGAAAATTCTTGCTAGACATCTGAGGTCATCCATGTCTCTGACAAGTCTGTAAGTTATATGGCAGCTGTCAGTCTTGATGTAGCCACTTGCAGAAGCCCCAGCTGGTCAGCTCAACCTTATTTACGGGATGAAATTGAGCTGCCTCCCACTCACCTGTTCCCTTGCTCCTCTTGTTACTGTTTAATGTGATTGGATATATTCAATAATGGAATATGATCTATTATGTATTACGTTGAGTTAAGCATGACTTATTGAGTGCAGGTTGTCCAGCTTCCTCCAGTACCACCTGACCATTGATTTTATATTTTTTTATTATTCTTCTTACCACTTGAATTCCACACGTCAATGTAAAAACTGCCTAGTAAAACAAGGGAGGCTAAATGACACAATTGACAGTTTTAAAGGTCATTTGCTAACTGTATCTTGGAAATTCTGAGACTCCCAGATTATTAGTTTCACCAAACTTGTACTGACTTTTAAGTAATATCTGGAGACCCATACAATTAACATACAGCTCTATCTAGCCTCTGGTCTTAGAAGTAGAAGGCAATTAAAAAAAAATAAAGCCTCATGAGTGCAAAGAAAATGACTCAGCCATCTTCTCAATTATATTGATGTGGAAAAAACACTAGAGACATTTAAATGAAATTATTGAAAATATTATCCAATTTCCTGACAACACTGGCCAACAGTATGATTTTTACCCCCCCTAAAATGAATTATTTTGATTGTTCATAGGAAACAATGAACCTATGGACAGACAACAATGCTTTTTAAGTAATATCTAAACAGATAAGCAGAAGCGGCAATGGGAGATAAACTCACAATGATTTTCTGCAATCAGCAGTCAACCATTATGAACTATAATCATAATACAACTATTCAGACTAACTATTCAGTGTTCATTTGAGCACATTACCAGAGCCCAGCAGCTATTTTAAGACAAAGAAACTGGTATTTTTCCTCAGACCAAAAAAGCCTCTATGCCACAGGAAACATAACAAGTTGTGTGTTATTAGGTGAGATGAAATGCTGCATTTACGTCACTCCATTCTCACAAGCAACCGAGTGGAAAAAAATGTTAAAACCAACAAAGCAAACTAGTTAAGATTAAGCACAGAGACATCTGGATTAAGTTTAGACATTAAACAAACATGGTTAGGGTTCATAAAAATGTATTACTTCATTAAAATTGACTGCTTAACTTCACAACATTTATCGCATGGCCTGTGTCACATGACTGGAGTATGAGTGTGCAAAGCTTAGAAAAAGGCAAAGACATCTGGGTTAGGTTTAGGTACGAAATAAATATGGCTCGATTTAGTACAAATGTGACCATATAGCTGCACAATGACATCTTTGCATGCATGGCACAACAGGACCATTTTCCACAAACCCAAAAACATCAGCTATCAGCTATCGACTGACAGTCAGTGAGATTAACAATTATTAGAACACCTGTGGATAGAGATGTCCCAATACTGAGTCAAGGACAATGTGACAATGACATACCTAGGCTTCAGCAGCTGCAGAGGTGGCAGAATCAGGTATTTTCAACAACAGACACAATAAACTGAATAAGAGCTTCTGTTATTTGAACATACCGCAGATTGTCTATGCACATTATCTCTTGCTTCTCCAGTGTTTGATGCAGTGTTGGTTGCTGTTTCTGGCATTAGCAAACTTGTTGTATTGTGTGTTATGCTTACACTTATCTTGAAATAATTCCATACCACTGACATTTCTCCAACTTCGCCTATCTGCTGACCCAACATGAGATTAATGTTCTTCTGTAAAGTGGCATCAGTTGAAATATCTGAGAAGTTTTTACTAGTATGAGTACATGAGGGTGGTATCGGACCCGATTACCCAATACTGGTATTGGTGAAAGTGAGGAATAGAATCCAGTGTGGGCCTAGTAGCAGTGTTGGTACAATGCCCTGCAGAAGTGGGCAGATATAAAAGATCAGTAGTGAAATTATGAACCATCAACACAGTAGGGTAGGGTTTGATTCCTGAGGGCTAAACACAGAGTTGGCACCTTGAGCTCTAATTATTCACAGTTTGAGAATTCATTGGGTGACTGTGCCCTTGCATTACTGAATTTTCTGTTTAATACCCTTTAGAGACAAGGTTTGGTGGAGAGATCTGCTAGTGCGTCTAAATAAGTTCACTTCTTTCCTGTGGCAACTGACTTGCTGTTCATGGAGTCAAGTGGAAGTGAGCATGCTTCAGAATGAAATTACTGTGCCAAAATGATTGTGCTTTAAGCTTTGAGGAATGAAGCCAGCCCTTTCACTAAAGGTTGCCAACCAACATTCAGACACAGTGTGGTTTATTTCCTGGAGACAAGATGCCAGGCGTCCTATTTGACGTCCTATTAGGTCTTAAGATGTCTTGTTTAAGAATGTTGTGAGAGGCTTGGTTAATTAAATTGGCTTTCAAGCTGCATGTGACTGGTGTGCATTGTGCATTGATGTGTCTGGGAAGAAGATGACAAATATTCAATTCTTAAATGTCTCAATGCAGAAAGTTTTTTTTGTCGTCACTGGCTAAGCATTCTTTCTTCTGCTTGTTTTTGATTTACAATAGCGTAATGAACAACAACAATATGACACATTAACATTTGCACAGATTCATTCACACTATTCACATACTAGAGAGGAACAGTTGCATCGTTTCTGCACTTCAGTCAAATAACAAATGATGTCTGTAAAGGTCATGTTGCAGATTAAGAGAGAGGCAGTGATAGACAGATGAACATGAATGTGTTAGACTGGGTATGGGCTACCACTAGTCTTTGTGACAAACAATTATGTGACTTAGACCTTTAAGCAATAAACAACTGCATTTCAGTCTTTAAAAGCAAATCTCTGTACTGCTGTAATCACTGTATCATTTCATGCAAGCTATTATCTTGGGCTCTTATCAACACACATAGTTTACAGTTCATATTATACTTTCGCATTACAAGAAACCATAGCATACGTCCACAAGAAGCATACAAGAGAGACCATCTTGATAATGTGAGCATAAGGAAATGCTCACAGCAGAGGCTAAGAAAAGGTCACCTTGACGGAAAAGATTTTGAAAATGACAGAAATGTCAGGAAGCGTTTTTATTAAAATGCCAATATTTTGTTGTATCAGTCTAAGCAGGTTATCAAGATGAGACCTTTATACTGTTTTTCCTTTCTGTCAAATTCTGGCATTTTCTACATGTGGAATCATATAGGCTAATTTCATCCCCAGAAGGGAAAAAATGCCTCTTACACACCTTATATTTTGCATATTTCTGTGGAGTGCATTTCAATTACCGCGTTGTATTCCCTCAATGTCCATTGTATGTGTCTTGCAGAGGCATTAATTGGTTCCCAATTACACTAAAAATAGCAGAATATCATCAGAAATAGGTAAAATTGGATATTTTGTAGTGGGAGATATGTTTTTCTTATTTTCAAACTGACCATATCGAAGTTACCCACACACATACAGTACAAAATGACTTTACTTCTAGTTTAATGCAGTTTTGTGCCACTATATGAGCTGCTGTGTTTACTGACTGAGACATTCATACATTTTTTTTCCTTGCATGTACATTGTGAAATTGATGGAATATATATCAAATCACTCTCTGACATCTGCTCATATTCATCAGCCTCTAAGTCCTTGCATTGGTTCCTTCATTAGAGAGGTGACACAAAACTCTATCAGGACTTGATATTCCCCTAACACCTGAGCTAAATTGGATTTTAAATAAATGTCAGGGTGAGTTTTACATTAATATTGGAGAGCACAATTTTAAGTTCAGGATCGAGGCAGAAATGTTCCGTTTGTGTAGGATAATGTTATACCAGGTTTCTCAGGGTTCATTTGCCAGGTCTAATAATAATAGTCAATGTAATGCATTGGGATTTTACAGTTGCTGTGAGGCGGTCCCTTCCTTTGATTTTGTTTTGTTTTTAAATTACTCTAACTTATATTTCCTTTCATAGATACTTTAATTGGGGCAGCACTGTGGTGCAGTGGTTAGCACTGTCGCCTCACAGCAAGAAGGTCCTGGGTTCGATTCCCATTTCTTTGTGGAGTTTGCATGTTCTCTTCACGTGTTTGCGTGGGTTCTCTCCGGGCACTCCAGCTTCCTCCCACAGTCTAAAGACATGCAGTCAGGTTAACTGGGGACTCTAAATTGCCCGTAGGTGTGAGTGAGAGTGTGAATGGTTGTTTGCTGCGATAGACTGGCGACCTGTCCAGGGTGTACCCTACCTCTCGCCCGTATGACAGCTGGGATAGGCTCCAGCACACCCGTGACCCCTGTGGGGACTAAGCAGTATAGAAAATGAATGAATAAAATTCTTTAATATATGATAATTTGACTACAGTGGACCGATTGATACTGTTTTTAGATTATTATAAAAAAAATGTGGTATTTGATTATACAGTTGAGGTCAGAAGTTCACACACTATTACAATTAAGGCAGTGAATCTATATGATAAAAATCAAAAGAATACAAAGACCTTATATCACCATAATTTATTTTAAAAGTGCTAAATTGTGCAACAAAAGTGTTTTTTTATGACTGACATATTTATTTGACTTTGAATTCACAATATCATAATTTCAGTGGGTAATATACAAAATTCACAGTCCAGAAAATTGATACGAGGACTTTTAACTGAAGTTTCACACTGGCTATGGTTCACACACGCTTGACTTGCATCATAGACCATGACTCGGAAGACGTTACCCTGGTACAATACACATACACAAAAACAAAAAGACCCCAAGTTTATTAGAGCCATGTGCAGCTTGGTACTGTAATCGTACAGTACGTACGCACGACACCCCAGTGTTTTTTTTGCTATGCAAACGACATAGCAATCTTATGATTCAGGAAGGAGATGTGTACTTTCTGCTAGAGATAAATGCTAAAAAAGCATCCCAGGGCATAAGTCAGGGAACAAGTGAATATGTTGGCAGTACCTGGTACAAAAATCCAATGTGAAAATAATGCCGTATTGTCATAACTTGAAAGGCTATTGCCAGAGGAGAGAGCCATTATTCCAAATGAGCGTGTGACAAAGATCAAACATTTTTCAGGAATGTTCATTGGTCACATGAGACTCAAATAAAACAGTTGGGACACGATGATCAATATTATGTGTGGAGGGAAAAAGGGTTCTTTGGAACCCAAAGAAAGAGAAAACTTCTGACCTCCACTGCGACCAAACTTTTTTTTTTCAGCTTTCTTCCAGCTGTTACAATGTCCCGTTTAATTTCTATAGATGCCATTTACTTTTTCATGTAGTAAGCCTGGTATGGATTAGAAAATGTAGACATTGTGAGCCTGTAAAGCCCATTCAGACATAGTTTTGGCTGCTCAAATAAACATGACTTTCCCTGGATTGGTCAAGGATTTTATGTTTCCTTGAACAACGTGAAG
Organism: Helostoma temminkii; assembly: GCA_900302695.1. Taxonomy (NCBI): domain Eukaryota; kingdom Metazoa; phylum Chordata; class Actinopteri; order Anabantiformes; family Helostomatidae; genus Helostoma; species Helostoma temminkii. Next base: position 59,319 of record OMLM01004894.1, read on the forward strand.
ACAGCTTGGAAATAAGCTTCTGATAATAGAAAGTCAGAAGAAAAAAAAGTGAAAAAGCACAGAATACCACCTGATTT
>OMLM01004894.1:59415-84465 GCA_900302695.1 Helostoma temminkii
CCCCCTTTTTTTTTTTTTTTTTTTTGGCAGTAGAGACAAAATGCATATTGGAAATACTACAGGGATCAGAATTATAATTAAACAATTGCGAGTATACACACTCCCACATAATGACTGGCAACTGACATGGGTGTAAAAATTAAAATAGCATTGCATAGATTGTATAGATAGATACCAAATGAGCTAACACATGCTGACTTGTGAGTCCTCTACAGATGTATTGTCTGCTGTGCTCTTCTCAAAGGTCAGTCCAATCACACAATTTTCAATGGTTTTACCGTGGCCAATACTCTCACTTCTCAATGTAGGTGTGGACATGGTCTGAATTACCTTTTGATGTTTCAGCTCCTCTGATCCAAAAGCAATTACACTATAAACTATCTAATAATTACAATGAATTAAAGCACAGTAAAGAATGAAAGTAGGAAAATTACATTTGGATCAAACTAATTGCTCTTCCCATAGAGCTGTTTTATAAGAAATAGGGACTGTAGGACTAGGGACTGAAGGTACGATGTAATGCTACTATAGTTCTTATAAATGACATTCCAAAACCTGCCAAAAGCACAGACACATGATGCATATCTGTGGGAAACAAACTGATCAGCTTTGAGCTGCCACTTAAATTATTCTTTTTTTTATATATTTACATTTAGGAAACACAAAGATGGAACTTTTAAAAACAGCACTGTTCCCTGCAACTTGTCCAGTAAGGAATTTTTGTAACATCACAGTACTTCAAGTCTGAGATATCACTTTAAAGGAAAGCATTTAGCAGCAAACCCAGAGGTCCGAGCTAGCGCAAATTTTTTTTTTAAAAATAATTTTACAGCAGCAACTGATGCATTTAATCAGAATTATTACTACTAGTACTACTGCCAAGCCCTTTTTGAGTGTGGGTTTAGGCAACAAAAAGCACTGGTTAGGTTTGGATCAGGTTGTGGCTTTGTTTAATAAATAATTTGCATGTGAAGTGTTTTCTTTGTTAAATTTTTTTTTTTTATATAAAGCAAGTCCACAATTGTTTCCTCATCTTAATTCAGTGCTATGAGTACCTGAACCCAACCAAAACAACTTTACCAACGCTGTAGTCACAAAACTGAATTGTGCTGCAATATCGGGCATTAAGGCAGGAAAAGAAAATGGGATGTTATAGATTAAACATTTAAATTGTTATGTTCCTTATGATTCTTTTTGAACTTGTCATTTACATGTCCTTCATTGTATTTAAATAAATATGTTATTTACCATGTGATTGTTGGAACACTTTTCTATAAATGTAAATACATACAGTAAAGCTTTGTTCAACTTGCAGTATTATATCTTTCTAAGTCTTACAGCTCTTCTACTAAATATTCTGTGTGGGTCATTCCTGAATATGTTCTCCTCTTTTTTCCACACCGCAGTTAACACATTTCCACCTCTTCTGTTCATTTTCTGCCAAAACAATTCATCTGCGTTATCCCCTTTATCGACTCCCCACTCAGCACTGCAACAGATAAATCCCTCTCTTTCACCCTGCTGCTTATCACTTATTGTGCCATGATGCAGTCACAGTAAACAGCAACATTTACATTTATGAGGGAGATTTTTAGAGTTACTATAAAATATTTAGGTTTGTTGGTACATACCAGTTCGGGCATTTTTTACATACATGAATTTGCACCAATCAGGCATGACACTATGACCATCTTACTAATATTGTATTGGTCCCCATTTTGCTGTCAAAACAGACCTGACCAGTCGAGACATGGTATCCACTAGCCCCCTAAAGATGTGCTGTGGTACTGGTACGGACATGGATCGTCCCACAGATGCTCGATTGAATTTATATTTGTTGAATTTTGCGGCTGAATCCACACCTCATATTCGTTGTTGTGCTCCTCAAACCCTTCCTGGACCCTTTTTGCTTTGAGGCAGGGCACATTATCCTGCTGAAAGAGGCCACAGCCATCAGGGAATATCATTTTCATGACAGGGTGTACAGTCTGCAACAATGCTTAGGTAGGTGGTATATGTCAAAGTAACATCCACATGGATGGCAGGACCCAAGGTTTCCCATCAGTACATGGCCCAAAGCATCACACTTTCCCAGGTAATCAGGGCACACACACACCCAGCCATCCACGTAATGTAAAAGAAAAGATCAGGCCACCTTCTTCCATTGCTCCGTTGTCCAGTTCTGCTGCTCACAAGCACATTGTTGGTGCTTTTGGCGGTGGACAGGGGTCAGCATTGCCATACGTCAGCAATGCCATACACAACAAACTGCGATGCACTGTGTATTCTGGCACCTTTCCATCAGAACCAACATTAACTATTTCAGTGATTTGAGCTACAGTAGCTCATCTGTTGGATCAGACCACACGGACGAGCCTTAACTCTACATGTGGATCAGTGAGCACTGGCCGCCCACGACCCCTTCGCTGGTTCACCACTGTTCCTTCCTTGGACCACTTTTGATAGCTACTGACCACTGTAGGCCAGGAACACCTCACAAAAGCTGCAGTTTTGAAGATGCTCTGATCCAGTCATCTAGCCATCACAGTTTGGTCATTGTCAAACTCACTCAAACTCAAATTACGCTTGATTTTTCCTTCTTATAACCCATGAGGACAAAATGTTGACTTGCTGCCTAATATATCCCACCCATTAACAGGTGCCAAGATGAAGAGATAATCAGTGTTAGTCACTTCACTTGTCAGTGGTCATAATGTTGTGCCTGATTGATGTATAGGAGTACCAAGGAACCAAAATATAATGACCTGTCTTTAACTGAATTGAGTGTTGAGTCAAGAATTGATTCTGATTCAAATCTTCACAAAAAGTATCACCATTAAATCAAAAGTCTACCAAAGAGAACAACTGGTAGCACTTATCTTGATTGTTTTTTCACAGTTAATAAATTCATTGTCAAGATGTTGGCTTTCAAACCAGCTTCAAACTTGTCTGTACTGACTAAGAGCCCAAAATATTAAATTGTTATCAATAAGAAGAATAAAATCTGAAAATTTGTCAGATGATGGAAAGAAAAATGTTGGTATCATTGATTAGAGAATGATTACTCTATGCCAATTATTTTTCTGCCTACTGACTGGCAGTGCCTGATTGTCAGTAACATCCTTTCATTTCTAAACAGATTATGTTTGGGTGGTTTTAACTTGTTGGTTAAACAAAGATTTAAAGGTTACACTTATATTGGCAGATTGATGGACAACAACTAGGTGCTCAGGTTCTTGAATTCTTGTTTAAGGATTGTATTGCTTAAGTACTAAGCACGGTCTTTTTATGCCAACAATCCATCCCAATCACTGTAAATATAATCTTAAAAAGTGAGTTCTCGTTTATGTCTGTAAACAGTACTGGATTCTGATTATCCACTCTTTGTTGCAAAATTACCATTCACTTGAGATTTTTTATATTCAGTTTATTAATAAGTGTCTAAAGTGACAGTGGCACAAAAAGAAAATAAATCCCTTATGAGCAACTTTTCTATATAATTGCATAAGTGTATTCACTGTAAACACAGACAATCATCTATTGCAGCATGTGGCATACAAACAAACACTTTACCTGTACACACTGTTCTATCTGTACTATATACCTTTATAATGAAGACCAATTAAAGAGTACACACTGGAAACTGGCTTGGCAGTGGCACAATGAACACATTCTGACATGCCTCATAGCACCAGGATAATTAGGTGAGCTGGATGCAAGAAAGGGCTGTGCACGTGTTCCACTGCAAGGGAGAAATTGGCACCAACCTTTTGGAAGTATGTATGAGATTGGCAACAGTCACAAGAGAAAATGTTTCCCACAGGGCAAAATAGCTACAGGCATCTGAAGCCACTGGCAAGACACTTCTGAAAAGGAAAAGGTAATATTACAAATTGTCCTGTTGGCCTCCTTGCAGAGTCTCTCTCTGTAAATGGGATTGTCGCCAGAGGTTAAACTTAGCCTTTCCATATTTATCAATAGTTAACAAAGTGGTTGATAAAATCACTAAATTAGTTATCAAGGCAAAAAAAAGACAATTTCAAATTACAGTATAAAACAAAAACAAAATGTGCCAGTTATTTAATCATTCTTAATTATCTCTGCAAAAAAATGCAGAGAAAACCTGGGTCCATTACCCACTCAAGCAGAAATAGTGAAAAAAAAAAGTCCTTTTGAGAAATATGGCCATAACTAAATCAATTTTTCCTTGTCACGAAAGCCCAGCAATGTGCAACTCCCTGACAATAATAGATCAATTCTATGCAAAGGAAATGTTTTACTGATTTTGAGTAGTTAATATCCTGAGGGGAGTGGTTAAGACACGGTGGAGTTCCTTTACCACTGAAATGACTTATAGGATAAGATACACGTAGGTCTCATTTGTTACGAAACACTGAGGTTTTTTTTGCTGAAAAGTTGTACTATATTGTATAAAAACAACAAAAATATAAAAACCTGTTGGTTATAGCAGTAGGTGGTTCATGTTTTTATGTACTGTATAACAGAACACATCAGAGCACAGAACACGTTTTAAGCATAAATTGGTCATGAAATGTTATCTGATCTTCATCAAAGTCACAAATAACAACAAACACAAATACTTTTAAGTTGATCAAATATAACCAGTCATGATCATGATCATTCTACAGCGTCTATGTTGGATTGAGGTCTGAACTCTAACTGACCCACTCCAGAAGTTTGATTTTGTGCCTCTGAAGCCTACGGTGACATACACACACGCAGCTATCACCTTAAATAATATGTGATATTTAAGTACAGTATTTTTTCCTTCATGGAGGCGCTCCATGCCAAAATCTCGATCGCCCCTGCAAAAAATATATGCATATATCATATATAACCGGGAATGTGGTTGTAATTACATTTCTCATAAAAACAAAACTGTGATTGCAGTTTAGTTGTATAAAAAGGTCATTTTTAGGAGACAGGGTTGCATGGAAGTTTAATTGCACAGGAACCTTTAGGAGACAGGGTTGAAATAAGTTTTACAAATGAGCAAACATAATAGATCATAAGATAGAAAGCAAAGTGTGCATGACTTTACTGTGCATGATTGCACCACATGGCAGGGTCGGTAAGATGGATTATACAGTATTTCATCACACACCAAATGTGACCCTTTATTACATGCCTTTTCCATATTAAATTTCAAATTACATCCTGTTAATTTGTGAATGGAGCATATTAAATGAAACCTTCAAAGCATGAAGTATAGAGGTTGAGACCAAGAGATATCGATGTATTTAATATGGCAAGCCAGTGGCCTGTCTGTGAAATGAATTAGGGGTTAAAGTCAGCAGTAAATGTGTGATTGTGTTTTCTTGATACATTATCAATCAGTAAACTGAAAGAAAGATGGCTGGTCCATTTTTCTACTTGTATAGTGCTGCTTACCTTTTGAACAAAATTATTTTTATAGTATTAATCTGCTGAACCTATGAATAAAATGTGTTTTGCTGCGTTATTTACTGTATATACTGGTGGTAATAACTAATATTTTGGGTGCTGCACCTTTGCTTAATAATGATTTCACTGAAATAGTGTGGAAATACTTACTCTGTAAATTAATCATCCTTAATATACGATGGCATTTCGAAAGGTCCTTTGGCTTGAAACGTATTTGCAATTATTAGCATTTCCCATGACATGAAATTTGTTATCACTATTAAGCTGTTTGTAAATTAGGCCCAGCTGGTTGACCGTGCTGTTTTAATGCCTGAGGTTTTTAATTAATGAGGACCTGTTGTACATTAAATAACATTGTGGGTTATAACATTATGTTTTAGATATTTAATGTTTATTCCAGCTTTGGAATTACTCACTGGAGAAACACCACTGGAGAGTGACAGCCACTTTGTCAACTGTTCTCCTCCCCCTGCGGTCAGGGTTGTCTTTTTGCTTTGCAGACTTGGCACAAATACTAAATGGCAGAGCTACTTGAAGCCAGTGAAGAGGGAAAAGGATCGTACAGTAAATGTTAGATTCGGGATGGGACAAGCACTGTTGCTGTCAGATAAGCGGAGAGCTGAAATTGTGGCATGCTAGCAATCCACTGGGAATCGCCTGCATGTCAGTAAGGTGAAAAAAAAATGTGAACAAGTAAAGCAGATTCACACTGAGCCTCAGAAAAATGATGGGCATGAGCACTGAATAGAAGGTGGATAACAAAAGCTTTATATGATTAATGTAAATATTTTAAAACATTAATTTGTACTATAATACACAATCACTGCAGTATTTTTTGGGGGGACTTCATCACTTTGATTGCTTTTCCCTCACTTCACATTTGCCAGCTGCCTCAAGAGAGGCGACAAGGCAAAGAACAGGCAACATCAAAACATCTGATGATGTTTTTGCACATTCTGAGCCTCTGCACTGACCGATTTGTTGAACGCTGTCTGAAAGTCTGTATAAGTCTGAAGTCTCTCGACTGCCTAGCAGATGCCCCATTCTTGAGTAGTGGCAGTAAACATCAGCAGCATTATCAAAGGCCTCAGCTTGCTGTGCTCTCCATCAAGTCTCCACTCAGCTAATGCCTGCATCTGTAATGTCCCAGAGGCTGCCTTATCTCCCCCGGCCACTTGGATTCATTGCCAACCTCCAGTTCATGGCAAAGCTCTGATCTGAAGACAAGCTAGTTGTGTGCCAAGGTGGGCAGCAGAAAAAAGTAACCTCCCGCCACCACTACTCATCTCTCCCACTCACACCATGCACAGCAGTAGCTCGCCAGCACACCCTGACTGTGGGAACAAATGTAAGACTCTTTACTAGATTACCCTGTGCTTTTGCTTGCATGGTGTCTCTCAATTTATAGTCCTGTAATGACTGTGTTAGGGTTGGAGTTTATTACCACCCTGGTAACATGGATCAACAGGATGAAGCTTGCACACAGGTCCATCATAAATGTAATTCGAAGGATATAAAGAGTTGGATGAACCACATTCACTGACACAAGATACTCGTTTTTTATGTACCCCACTTATGTGTATTCATTGTACGTGATTTAATCTGCTAATATGTTTGTTTCAGTTGGTCACTTGACTAAAAATCTATTTAATAAATAAAAATATAATTAGTGATAAAATTGAAGTGAATATTAATACAGTTGCTCATTTATTCAATCCATGTATTCATTTCACCTTTATTACACACATTTAATTTTTATTCAACTTCACAGAACTCATGCAGGATGCGGATCAGAGCTAATACAGTGGATGCAATTTCAGTTTTGTTTATTGTACTACTGAACTGTACGTACACATGTAATAATGCTGTGTTTATTGAACCAACTGAATACACAAACACCCATCAACTGTGGAGACGTAGAGCAGCAAATCAAACAAGTCCATATAGGACTATAGGTTGTTTGTCCCTATCCTCTGATAAAACCCATGGGAGTGTCTCTTGAAATATCACCCTAATGGTGGCTGATGGTTTCAAAAACGGCATGGTTAGGTTTACTTAAAAAAATGTCACAGGTCCATCAAGCAATCAATCAATAACTGTCTTGTCCCCAAAGGTCAATTATTTGTGCAGCAGTAGAGCAAAACAGGAAAGACAGACATAAAGGGCATACAAGATAAAAATAAAACTACATGTATACATATTGGTCAAAAAGGGTTTTCTGAATGAAAATGCATTGTTTACATGGTTACAATAATAAATGTGATTAACATTATTGAGAATTCATGGATAACATAACCTGCCTTACTCACCTTTACTGGTGGATTTGGGTACAAAGAGAATCTGCTAGCTGATTATGAAAAGTTTTCACATTCTCACATTCATTTATATTATTCTCTGCATCAGACACCTACAACATAGAACAAAACAAAATGTGAAGAGACAAATCAAAATGGATTTGCATTGTTTTTTTTGCTAGTATCAATCAAAAATACCTGGATCGGTCCAAAATTCATTGCTAAATGTACCATTTTTCACTTTTAAAAATTCTCCAGCACTTCTTCTGACGTATGATAAAATTTCACACCTTTCTTTCATTTCGTTATCATTTTCTTTATCATGAGCATTTTACTGTGCATTGCAATTCTGTTGTTGCCATCCGGACTAAGCTAGAGCTACAACTTCATGCACACCACTTATCAAGAGTTGCCATGTTAAATTTTAAAGGACGCCAAGCAAACACCATCCTGATTTTCCAAGTCTCAAGGTCGAGTATGCCAATATTGATCTGGCTGATTTGATTATGCTAAGCTAAGGTAAGCTAATTGTCTGCAGACTCCAGCTTTATATTCATGTCCATACATTTAAGTGGCATGGATTTTGAAATTTTCAGCTTTTAAACTCATATAATCAGTTGATTCAGTTCAGCATCTGTGACCTTACATGAAGTCGCTGTTGGAAATAATTAAAAGGTGACTGTATGTCATCATTTCACAGTCATAAACATACATTCCATAAATACTCTCATGCCCACAGATGCATAATTAACTCTTAGGACAACAGTGCACAACAAAATGTATCTTAACTAGTTGAAAAAAACCCTGTACTGTAGTTTCCACATGGTTTCTAAGAGAGGTCTAAGAGGTCAAGTAAGCTGCTTTTGATTTTCACCCCACTCAAACAAATACACAGGCAGAAGTTGACTGGATTATACACCACATTATGTTCTGGTGTGAATTTTATTTATTTAACTAGATATTGTTGAATTATTATATAAACACTAGGTCATTAAATACATAAATAAACAGTAAGACTGACAGCAGGGAGAAGAGCAGGGCGAATGCTAAACACCCTCTACTTTAAACTGCCCTTCTCAAATTTTTAAATCAATGTGCAATTATTGACTAGCATATGAAATGAATGTCATTCAGTTTCCAGTCTTTTGATAGCTAGAGGGCTCCATTATTTATTCATATACTTTCATGAATACAGTCATCTGTGCTGCTTCATGGGTATGTCACAGAATGGGTAAGTTTTCTAGAATAGTAGAGTCACTGAGCCTCATATTACATTTGTTCAAATATGTCTTTAAAGTTGCAATATTTTACACATCTTCTGAAAACTTAAGTGCAAAATGTCAAAAGACGTGTTGTCCCTCAGCAATTCTAATTAGTTTCATGTTCCTAGGATACATATAGTCCTTCTGTTGTTACTCCAGTGAGACTGGGCTGGTGTTGTTACGGCCCAGCAAAACCTATGGAAAGATTAGGTTCAAGCTCAATCAAGTTCTTGTTTCAAATGAACACAGAAGCAAATCCAGAAGAAAACCCAGCTGCAGCCACATGACAGATGGATTAGAAAACTGGACTTGTGACCAAAGAGGCAGCTAACAGCTAACTAGCTTTGCTCAAGAGACTGGCTAAGTGGATGCTTACATTGTTTCAGTTCTTAGAAGGCCATCTGAAAAGAGTTATAGAGCCTTTAATCACCATCATTACTACATAGTTATGTACAATTTCTGATGTTGGAGATTACAGAATGAATATTTCAAAGTGGGTAAATCACTGTCATCTTGATTCACAGTCCTGTTTAATTAACATTACAGCCTTCTGCGCTCAGAAAGTCAGATCCAACTAGCTTCATGTTACAGTGGATGCAGATAAAAAGGGCTCTCTGCTGAGGTTATGAGTTAACAAGGAGCATGGCCATGCATGAAAAATAGCACAGGAGGCCTGATCAAACACACCATGATTGGCCTCCATCCTCTGGACCATTACACTTAAAACAGTGTGATGGATACTGGAAAGTCAGATCCTTCACAGCTCTATTTGAATGAAGGCTAAGTGGGAGGATGGAGGAAGGGAAAGCAAAGTAGACTGACAGGCAAAATACACTGAATAATGTACATGCACACCCAAGTGAACCTTGAGGTGTCAACTTCAGTCAAGCTGCAGATGGTAAAACCTCTTGTTTTCAGATAGTTTCAGGTTAATGACCTTTTTTTTTTTTTTTTAACCACATGAATTAAAGCATGGAATAGGTGTTTGAAGGCAGATGTCAGTATACTTGAAGTGAAAATACTGATAACCCTTCAGTATTTGTAAAAAAAATTGTAAAAAAAAAAAAAAAAAGATAATATTTTAGAAATATGCAGCATTTTCAAAGAGAATTTAATCTTGGCATTGAAACAAAATTCATGTAATAGGTCATGAAAACCCTCTGGTCATTCACACACAAATGAAAATACAAAAAACTTTACCACTCCATCAATGTGACCTCTTTCGGGGTGTTTATGATACACTGTTAGTGATACTGATTTGCCTCATGACATACACAGCACTTTTTTTCTTTTTTCTTTTTTTCTTTTTTTTATTTTTAATTAATTCGGCACATTACTGCAGCTGACTGCTGATGAGTAAAATAACCTAAACATGACCTTAGCAAAGGGTAGTTTGTTTCGTATTTGAATGGGTAATCCAGCAAATGAGCATGAAAAAATAAAAATAAAAACAAACAAGGGACCCACTTAAAAAAAACTGCTTCACAAGACATTTCATGTCATTATTTTGCAGCAGCAAATGTACTAAATTTAGATAAAGTAATATAGATACAACATTGACAAGTAGGGCTGTCTCAAGATGAAGAGTAACTGTAAGAAAATGTAAATGCTATAAGTTGACCTGTTTTCACCTCTTTTTTAATTAGCATCACAGGTGTTTGCTGACCCCATATACGTTTGAATATAGAAATTAATATGAGTTACTTTTAGTTTCTGGGCTCACAGTGGAGTTGCATTGATGGACACTGGCAGCTGCCAGGTTACCTTTTGCTACCTGAGGCTCATGCTAATTCCAGACTTTAAACACACCCCATTATATAAAATCCTGTTTAAGTCATTTTTATACATTTATTTGGCTCTTGGTGTATTCTTTTTAAACATCTTCCTATTTAAATTCCAAATCCACAATGGTCCAGTCTGGATTTTCTTCTGTGCATATGTAATCTAGGGGGGACATCAAAGTTGGTTGTGGCAGATACTACATCCATACACTGTTTTTGGTGTCCAAGGCAGTTTGTTGACAGAATCTATACCCTGTCTTTATGACTTCAATGTAATCCCATGTGCGCATCACAGGCACACATCAGCAAACAGGAGGGGAGAGCACAGCTCAAAACCAGTTGTTCCAGAGACAGGCTCTCAGTGCAAAATTTCAGCCAGAGCAGAAACATGAATCTGCAAGATTTTTCAGCATGAATCCACATTCTGGGGATGGCAGAGATCCATTATATAATGCCCAAAAGGGGTTTAATATGAGACCTTCAACAGAAGCAGCTATCTACCGCAGTCCAGAAGTTGGGTGAACAGCATTGTTAAATCTCAAACATTCAAGTTCAGCTGTGCTGTGTCTAAATATGTGTAAAATATAATTAACACACTGCGATCAACTGTATTATCATCAATGCCTGCTCTGAGTATAAATGCTCTGAGGGACATGGGTCCCACTGTGAACATGTTTCCAGCAGCTGGAACTAAAGTGAGCAACACACAAGTCACCCCTACCATGTAGATCAGGTAGGATGTGTATTGATAATATGTAAATTAAAACCAGGCGGTGGTGGGAAGACTGTAGATGTTCCAAGAGTATTCAGATATATATATAATATTGTTACATATTAGGTATTTACCAACCTACAGCCATAGTACCTGACACTTGCCTTTGTATGTTAGCTTTAAGAAAGAAACACTGTCTTTATAGATGTGCTTTTCTAGTTCCCGGCTTATCTACACTAGCAATAAGGCGCAGGTGAAGACAACTGCGAGAATTATTAATTATATGCAATTATGCTCTCGGAAGATACATATAAATGGCTTGCATCAGGGTCAATGTGCACACCTCTGAGATGTGAAGAAGAAATAACACTCACATTCATACAGTAAGAAAAAAGCCATTCAATCCCCTGTGAGTGCTAGCCATTAAATGCTATTAAAATGTATTAAAATGATGCCACAAAGAAGCATTCTTACTTATATGTGGCAAAGGAAATCATGATCAAAAGCTAAAAGGGAAAAATAATTAGTATTTTTTCTGAAATCATTAATGTAAGTAGAGTGTTGTGTGTGTCAGAAGAAGTTTGAATATACTGTATAATAATATCATACGACTACAGTACCAATAAGGTTGCACAAAATTAACCACAAGCGTCTCATACTGTATTTTTCTATGTTGCGATTTGATATGCGATATGATTTGTGGGTTTCTATATGCAGTTAGGTATCTCCATACTAAGTGGATGCCTCTCTGTTACATCTATGAAGCATCAGGAATGCAAAGTTCAACAAACTGAATTATTAGGTTCACTATACTAAACAAAAAGATGTATATCTCATAATATTAATTACACAGTTGAAATAAAAATTTGACATTGTGTTACCCTCTAGATTCTGTGAATACATCATCCTTAAATATAACAAGTCATAAAATCTATCAATAACACATCCGTCTGAATTTGAGCTGCTTGATGTAGCAGAAATTCATCAAAGTCAGCAAACAAGAGAGGACACAAAATGTTTTTCGAATTGCCAAGGATCTGTTCAATGAGCCATACTCACCAGCAATTTATTCTCTCATTTTTCACCAACTGTACAGTTTGTAAATGCTCCAACACATTCAGTCAAACATTCAGATAAGGAGAAGTGATACAGTAAATAGTGAGAAAACCAAAGTGATAAAGTGTATTTTTCTTATCATTTTTGCCACTTTCTTCTAGAGTTTAACATCTAAAGTGTGACACACTCTACACAGATATTACCAAAGAGCATAATCATGATGTTGAGTTGTAAATTAATGATAATAAGTGAGCAAGAATATGATAAGAGCTTTTAATTAAATAAAGAAAAAAAAATACTTGCGTCAATGAGAAGAGAAAAAAATGATAATGATAATGGCAGAGAAAATTAGAAATGAAAAAGATCATGTGCGGATCTAAAGGTCAACTCAATTATGTGCAAGAAACAGGCTCACTGTACAATTTTCTGATGCCCCATACAGTATGTAAAAGGACACGAGACAATTCAAATGACTGTGACATATACATAACAGCAAAGAAACATCCAGAGTGAAAAACACAACAATAACTCAAGTTTTCTCACTAAATGCCCATTAGAACACAAACCAGGCCTTGAATGTATCTCACTCTAATTGGTTTTTTACTATGTGAATCTTTCTGAATTCAAATAAAGATGTCAGCACCACACAACAGACACGTGTGTTTGCCTGTTGTGTGTCTATGTTCAGAGCAGTGCTTTTAATCAGTGTTATGGATAGTTTTAATTTGGCAATGCTTAATATTCTTGTCCCCATTACACTCAGATAGTGTTTAAGCTGCAAAATTGAATTTTTAAAATGAATCATTGCGACTGCACCATGCACCAGTAGCACAGATAATTCAAGTTGAAAAATAACATTGCTTTTTCTCCCCTGCCCAAGGAGGATGGATAGGCTGCTGAAGAAAAGAGTTTAAACATCATATGGACAACTATGATTACTGAGAGCTTAGCTCAAATACCATAAATAGAACCTTTATGTACCTGCTTTGTGTAGATGATTAATATTCATTTTCAAGGTATCACGAGGGAAATAAAGAGATTGTAGCCTTTAAGGAGACCACAAAGAGGAGAAACTCAATCACATCCTTGTAAAAGCAACCGCAGAGTAGAGCAACAGTGGAATCTCAACTATGACATTTAACATGAGATGTTTACCATGGTGCATTATTTGTTTACAGTTTTAAATTTAGTGCATTTCTGAAAGCTCAGATACCTTTTGGCCATTTTTCTTCAAATTGCTGGCAGTTAAATTGCATTTTTCAATCACTTATGTGCTAAATAATTGGGTTAGGTTTAGGGGAAGGCAATGGTCACTACTTAATAAAGTTCATTAACAACTGTCTCCCATTTCAATGTGGTGCCCTCTGTCCTGTGTCCCACATTTTTACACGCTAACTCTATAATGAGACATTGTAAACAATGTAAAAGCATATCTTGTTCATTTTAAATGCTGCCTTTGTTGTTGCTTCACAGGGCACCTGTGGTGCCATGTAAGATGTAGTGAATATATACTATACTGAATATATGATGATTATGCCAGTTAATACACTGCTCAAAAAAATAAAGGGAACACATAATCATTCCAATGTAAGTCCAAGTCCATCACAGTTGGAAGCAACACTGATTGTGAATCAATTTTACCTGCTGTTAGACAACCCCTATAAAGGAATGGTTCTGTAGGTGGTGGCCACAGACCATTTCCCTGTCCTCATCCTTTCTGGGTGATTTTTGGTCACTTTTGCATTTTGCCAGAGCCGTCACCAATAGAGGTTGCATGAGGCAGTCAACCCACAGAAGTTACTCAGGAAGTGTAGCTCATCCAGAATAGCACATCAATGCGCACTGTGACAAGAAGGTTTGCTGTGTCTCCAAGCACAGTGTCAAGAGCATGCAGGACATACAAGGAGACAGTCTGTACACCAGGAGATGTGGAGGGGGCCGTAGGAGGACAAGAACCCAGCAGCAGGACCGCTATCTGCTCCTTTGTGCAAGGAGGAACAGGAGGAGCACTGCAAGAGTCCTGCAAAATGACCTCCAGCAGGCCACTAATGTGCATGTTTCTGCTTAAACCAGGGGTGTCAAACTCAAGTCCTTGAGGGCCGCAGCCCTGCTTGTTTTCCAACCATCTCTGCACTTGCAGCTTCTGATTGGCTGAACACACCTGATCCTGGTTGTTTAAGTGTTCCCTTTATTTTTTGGGCAGTGTATATTTGTAAGTTTTAGACTGTTGTTAGGCCAAAACAAGCAGAAAACCTTAACATGTTTTTGAAAATTACGATGAGCCTAATTATCTGTAATTGCAACCCTACTTGATTTTTCAGAATGGAGAACAGTTCAAATGTCTGTTGTGAAAAAGAAGGTTTGTGGAAAATGCACTACCAGTCTGTGTTAGTAAAGAATAATAATGATCATAATAGCAAAACATAAAATCCTTAATGCCACAAAGATGCAATGTGAGAATTACAGTTTGCTCTAGAAGTAAAACATACTACTAACTTTTAAATGAAACCCTAAAGCTTTGCTGGAGATGTCTTGTTGGCCGAGACACCAACAGTAAAGTAACTTTTTTGGTTTGGCTGGTACATTTTGCCCTTATTTTTCTTTTCTCTCTTAACTGATTCTATACTTTTCGTGCCACAGCAGCAACAGCTCTGACCAAAGACATAATGTTTTTAGGTTGCCCTTCCATTTGTTCCATTCCTGTGAAAGCAAAATCTCAGAAACGCCATGTCTACTTGAACACTTGACACATTCATTACATTTCGGTGGTAAAAATTCAAGGTTAAGTATTAAGAATTCTCCGGAACATGACATCTCAAAAACACCTTAGGGGAATTCTTCAAATTTGTCACAAATATGAACTTGGACTTGACAATGAATTGTGTTGAATTTGGTGGTCACCGTGACCTCATATACGTCCCATTTTGCCAATGCTGTATCTCTGAAATGCTTGGACAGAATTTCATTACATCTGGCATGAACGTCCACTTGGACCTTTGCATAAACTTTTTTATTATTAATTATTCAATAAATAAAATCTGCAACACAAACTTATATGCATTTTCAGTTTAAAGATAGAAATTGGTGGTGAAATTGCTTGTGATACAAGAGACGGAAGCTAAAATCTTGCACCAAATTGGTCACCTCTGTTCTAGTTAATATTGCAATACTGAAATGTGAGGAAATCCATGACAAAGAATTATAGCTATTGAGCTACTGTGTACATAGCATGAGTAGTCATGGTCAACCTGAACCTACTGCTTTAAAGAATCCCAGACATTGTGTACTGTACAATGTGTGTATTAGTAATTGAACAAATAACTAGAAGGAGTAGGCCACTGTGTACTGACATGCAATGATGAAGGTAAACATCAGCACTGGGGACAACAACAGTGTGAATTCTTTGGCATGTTTGGCCAGATGATCTGACAACAGATGGAGACAACAGTGCAGTGTTCCAGCCCTTCATTAGAAAACCTGTCAGCAGATGCCTCTCTACCTAGCATCTATGTTGATAGTTGGCACATAATGTTCCTGGTTGCATGTCACCTTTGAAAAATTAAAGCATTTCTCACATGTGCTTGCTCCCCGTCATTTAATTAGCAGAGATGCAGCTCCCTAACACATTACTCAGCCATGTCTACAACCAAAGTAGCCATCATTTGTAACAGCAATATTATCACTGTGCACAAGAGATGAGCCAAATATCTGTGCAGGTACGGACTGGGCTTTCGTTTCTTATATATTTTATCCACAATGAGTTTACATTATCGCACGCGGCAGTTGGATATAGCTTTGTTCTTTAAAGGGAATTGTTGCACCATTTACCCTCCTGCATTACAGTATACATCTGACTACATTAAAAATATTGTATATGGTGTTCATCTCAAATTTAATTCCAAGCTTTTCCAAGCATCCATAAAACAGGCACTGACTAAGAGTCAGGATGTGATAGCAGGTTGCAAAACAACTGCAGGTAAATCTTTTAAAACAGGTGGCGTCTATAAATAGGGTGTTAAGACTATACACTCCCACTTTTGGAGAGTCTGTAAAAGAAGATCAGGTGCAGGGATTGCTCTGTTTTCTCCAACAATCTAAACTGAATCAGTGAAAGGCTAATAGATGGCATCCGATTTGCATATAAATTATTGCAAAGTCTCTCGTGATCTTTGACTCTCGATCTGATTTAGTAGCAATGGAACAGCAGGGGAGGAGATACAGTGGTGGCAGTGTGTGAAAGATGGAGAAAAGTAGTGAGAGTACATAAAAAAATAGGGGAGATTTGTACAACCAGATACTGTAACTGATTGAATCATTTACTGTATCAGATTTCAACCGGCACACACAGAGAAAGCCTTCTGTTCCATCATATTCTTTTTTTGGCTCAGCTCTCAATCAACAATTATAAAATTGGGTTAGGTACAGAAGGTGACCTGCACTAGCTTTGGGAACATGATTCATATCTTCAATATTAGCTTAGAGCATTAGGCAGGATGCAAGTGGGTTGTCAGACGTCAGATTAAATCTGCTAGATAAAGAGTGGGGATAACAGTTAAATGTAGTGACATAGAAGGAGAAAGCAGCACAAAATTGAAATATTCAATTAAAAACACACAGAAAATCTAAAATTAAACTTAAGCATACTGAGGAACTGGAGTAAATGTACTACTTTCCACTGTGTTCAGCATTATTTTGATACCAATCGTTGAGCTGAGCAATTACTTTTTCACATAGGTCAGTTTTTTTTTCCCTTAACAAATGAAATAATTATTTAAAAACTACATTCTGTCTTTACTCAGGTTATCTTCATTTAATAATATTTTTTTGCAAAAAAATAAAAAATTAATAAGTATATATATATCAGGAAGGGGGAAAATATGTTGTTAATAGGACTGCCTTCTGACAGTCTGACAATATCCATCTTTTGTGGTAAATCAAGAGAGAAAAAGTTGGGAGGTTTTTACATGGATGCATACTGTACATACAGAAAACTATTTTTAATTTTTTTAAAATAAATTAATCATTGCATTAATTAACAGGAAAAACCCTTACCCTAAACCATTAATCAAATATCCAGAATTTACATAAATCAGTCGTCAAGATATCTTCATTATGTGTTTACAATAAGTTCAAATACATATAAACTTGTTTGGGTTTTGGGATATTAAAACAAACAAACAAAAAAATATTATAAAACAAAAAAAGGTTCCCCCCCCACAGCTTATTTGTCTAGTGAGGGAGTGCATCATAGCTAGTGTAATAATAGATATAATGGAGGCAGTCCTGTGAAAATGATGAGCAAGACTGCGTGAATCATTGTGCAAGTGTCAGCCAGGCTCATTGTAATCAACTTGGAGACCCCAGATTGTTCCCTGCAGAACTAGAGGTAACAGAAGAAAGATGTGGAAATGACGCTGGTTTGCATTCAGGTCCATTCTGTAATTGCTGTATGATGTTTTGAAACACAATTTCACCGAGTACCCAAGTAGGTTTATTTATGCAGCTATTCACATGCCTCAACTTCTACCCATATTTTACAGCTGGTATATACCTTATTTAGAAGCTAAACATTATTAGCCATTATTATACCCAAGGTTATATACAGCCAATGTATGCTGTAGAAAAACAGCTAAAAACATCTACAATTACATCTAGAAAAACAATGTTTTCCCTCAATAACTGGACTAAAAATAACACAGTTGAGAGGTGGCACACAGCTAATGCACAAGCTTCCATGCAATAGTTTACTTCCTGTTTGTATCCCACAAGATGTAAAGACTCATTATACGGACATAAGTAAAACATAGTTATAAAGTGTACTACAATACCAAATCAATATGGTTCACACATATCTACATAACATAGTCCACATAACACACAAGCCCTACCCACTGTAAATTACCTGGATCAGGTGTGTTCAGTCAATGAGCAGCTGCAAGAAACCAATTCAATTTGTCCTCCCTACTCATCTGAGATGGTATCTTCCAGCTTCTGATTGCCCAAACACACACAATCCATGTAATCAGCAGTGGGTAGGCAGGGATAGCTGGAAAGCAAGCGAGGCACAGGTTGTTGAGAACCAGACATACCCTCATCCGTGACGGAGAGAGCCACACAAAATTTGGTATATAGTACAAGTGAGGTATAATGTACAAGATCAGAATGTTATTTTCTTTGTTGTTGTTGTTTTGATGAATGTACAGTACTGGGATTTTTTTTCTTTTTCTCATGGTATTGCTGTTTGGGGAAGTCTCCAGGGCAATTATGTTTTCCAATGAGCTGAGGAACCAAATGATATCTGGGATTAAGTTGCAACTTTTAAAGTGTCCCTTCCTAGACTGCTGTGATTGGCAGGCCCACTATACATAACAACATCCTATGTGACTGAATTTGGATGTATTTTTTCATTAAAGCAGATTGAAATTTCCAGTCTGCATTTAGCTTTCACATAGGTAATATATGTCAATTAAACCGGGGCGGTCTGTGCTGGAGCTGATCTCGTGCCTTAAGGGTTTGGCCACGTGTCTGTGTACAGCACATGTATGTTTTTCTTGTATTCTCATTTATTTGCTCATTTTAAACAGCTGAAAGTTTGTAAATTTTGCCAATACACCTAATTTGCAGTGAGTGTTAAATTATTTTGATTGCAACTACATTTACCCGTCTACATGCAGTTCAGACTTGTTGGCCATGGTCTTAGTTCAGACAATATGTCCTCAGATTCAGGTCTGAAAAGATGTTTAAGTCTATAAAACAACATGAGAAACAGTAGAAGCACTGTTTAAACAGGCAGTACACCAATTCGAGTGTTTTGAACAATTTTACACTTTTGTTTTTATGTATAAATATAGACTGATGTTAAATGTATCGCATTAGTGGACTTGCTGTTATACTTATTAAGTTATTAAAACAAAGCAGTCTCTCCATATTTTAATTTTATTACTTTAATCTGGTATGGATCCAAGCAACTGAACACACATCCAAATACTAATGAATACAGATGGCCATCTATCTCTTCTAGCAATGGCAGTTACATCTCTAAAAGTGCTGATCAGCTTATTTCTAAAATGATGCACTGCTAATGGTGGGCTTATAATGGCTTTCTTCAGTCTGTCCATTCATTGGAGTAAGTACTCAAATATATCACTGTTTTTTAAGACGTGTGCCGTCGATTTCCTGTTAGCAGCGTCTCATTTATGTATATTTAAATATCGAGGATCTTTCAGCGCAGGGTTGCATAAGTGGGAGATGCTGGGATGCTGAGAGCACATTGTCAATTATTCTGCTAGTGTTCATTAACACAAAGTCTGTAAAAAAAATCAATTACTCCCATTTTAATCATACATGTCTAATACAAGCCTGACACCAATGACAGGGAGAAATATACAGTGTGTTTTTATGAGTAAAATGAAGTTTAAATTAGGAGAAAAGTCAACGTCTGAGAAGTGGTTAAAGAGTAATTTATGCATAATTTACTTTTCTTTTCTATACACAAGGCTGGGTTGTTTGGAAAATGGCTGCTCCATTGTGTCACATGTAAGGTGTTTAATCTTAAATAAAAGCTCCTCCCTTCCCCAAAAGTCGTGAACAGCATAAAATAATCTTTTATTTTTGTCCGTCCACTCTCCGGGCCATTAATTTATGCAATTTATTTTCTAACGAGTCAATTAGATTTAGATTACAAAGGCCTGGAAAGTTTAATTAATCCATAATGGATAATTGCCCCACGTCATTTGAGACTTTCTCCAATGTACGGGATGTACTCAAACGTCAAGATAACAATATAGACATACTATAAATACTTTATACTGTGAAAAAGTACCTTCTACATTATGTCTGCCACTAGTTTACATATAATCAACTGTAATATAACCCGGCTATATGTAATTTAATTTATAACACCACAAGATGGCAACAGGTTTGTCTAAGCGTCAAAAAAGGACTTAATTATTCAGATGAGGTGAAACTTTGTTGACTGTGATACACACAAGTAGCAGATAAAGAAGGTAAATAAAAGGAATATTAATGCAGCTGGTTAGCAATTATGTGAATCGTAACAAACCTGATGATGCTGTAAACCCTTACAAACACACCCTAATTGGCTGAAGATTTTTTTTTATATTTATTATGACTTTTAGGGGATTACTTAAAACCGAAGTTACAACATTTTGCTCCAGTTGAAAGTCATAAAAACTAACAGTTCAAGGCTGATTGTACTACTAATCCCAGGAGTGAGTATCTAAAATTGTTCACTGAAAAAGACACTGTGTGCTCAAAATACACTTTCCTGAATAAAACACAAGGTCGAATGAAACATGCACTGATTGAAATCACATCCATTTTTTCTCTTCATACAAATCGTTAATAAATGAGTTTTGATTATCTATAAATATCAGATTAGGGATTACTGCTTCTAAGACTTTCTGCTGTGACATTTGGATGCCAGTTTCTGTAGCTCGTTTACATGTTAAACAAAGTAAACGACTTAAGTCAAAGTAAGTTCAGTATCAAAACAATGTGGGTCTCAAATATATTAGCAACTTGCAGCTCACCCTACACAGATGTGAAATTATAATTTAAATATATACAAACTGCCAAAAAAATTACCCATAACTATTTTCTGTTGACCACACCTATACAAAATGGCATCAGATAAAACATAAGACTACACAAGAGTCCAGTGTAAAACAATGAACTAACATGGAGGAAAATAGTGTATTTGTGAGTGAAGTGTACTGGAGAAAAGACATCAATAATAATGTTGACTCTTCATAAAGTAGCACGAACCAATAACTTGCATGGATGTGACATTAACATAACAAAGTTTGCAGGCATATTTCTATACAGTACCTGCTTTGTTCAGATGTATTTGTAACATGTAACACTGTAGATTTACAGGAAACCAGAAAGATATTGCACGTGTCTCATGGAAATATTTCACAATTAGTATGGCTGACGTGACCCACGGTATCACTTAAAGATTCATAAATTCAAAATAACCAGGAGTCACACTATTTGCTTTCTGTCAGTTCTCAGATAGTAGCATTATGTTGCTAACAAATGGAAATGGACAGCTCCTGCTGACTGCATTATTTTTTGACAGTTGCTCTTTAGATTATTGAAGTTTTCCGTGACAGGAAACATATGGGGTGGCTGGCAATCGCTACCTCATTCTTGGACCAATTTCCCTTCTGAATTCAATACTCCGACAGGATGTAGATGTATGCAAAATAAGATGGATGTTTTGACAGGGCCATCTTAATGAGTCATTACTAATCATCCTGTTTCTGTTTACAGAAAAACTCAAAACATAGTTAATGGTGTTTTGTTTCATCTCTCTTACCACACAGTTGTATAACCTTTACATTTTTCTTCCTCATTGTATTGTTTGTTAGCTTTCATGATGACTTCTCCAGGTTCTGTCACGGCAACTTTGATGAAAGTCAAGATTCCTGTGAGACAGAATATTTTTAACTTTAACCTTTTTCCCTGGTATCCAAACTATAGAGGAGAATTTATTGTAATTACTGAGCATACTCTTCATCTTGATTACAGAATATAGGAGGAACCAAATATTAAAATGTAAAAATAATATGAAAACATCTCACTCTTCATTAACAAATCACACGGTTACAAGAAGCAGATGATTTTTTGCAAGGGATCTTTTGTATGCCTATATCAAGCAAAATTTTAATTATTACATTACTGATACAGTACAGTACCCTAACCCAAACCTTCTGTAGTGACACAAAATGATTGACAAGGGCAATGAGAAAGATAACTCCTGCTCCGTATGTAAAATGACCAATCATTGATTATGCATGAACCTAGATATTTTATTTTTAGGTACGCCTGAAGTGTGACCTTTTTATGGCACCAAGCAAACAGTGAGCCCTCAACTACATTTATTATTCTACTCATCTATTCTATGCATTCAATTATTACTTCCTTATGTGAAAATTAAATGTACAACTTTTGTGACTGTGATTATGTTTTAACAATTGTAAAATGTCTCAAAAGAAGTCGCTGTATAATATCAAAAAACTCAAACATAATATTTATGTGACAGCTCCATGTAGCGCTGCTCTCACAATTTTACAGTTAAAATAAACCATACAAAATAAAAAGTATGTAATGGCTGTTTGTGATCACACACATTTTACTGAGCATTGGAATCCTTAGCACATAAAAGTAATCAAAAAAAAAACATTGTGCAGCTGTGACTTTAAATCATCCATCACCCAGTCACTGAAAGGCATTGAAGTTCTGTCTTTACTGACCTACTGTCACCTGCAGTTGTAAATCTGCTGTGATGATAATGAGGGCTCATCAAAAGGCAAGAACCCGCAGATCAGAGACTGACAATTAAATCAGTAGTAAAATCATGTCTGTGTGTGAGCGTGTGAGCATGTGTATAAAACTAGAAGAAGACAGTGGCCAGTGAAGTATGATATCACTATAGCACCACCTCTATCACAAACACACCTAAACCGTTCCATCTATCAAACCATTAGCACTGAATGTTCCCCTCTTCTATTAATAATAATAATATTATAATTAATTAAATACATTATTAAACTTGCTAGCACATATTGCATATTCGGGTTTTGCCTTGATTCAGATAAACTTTTTTGCATGCAAATGTTTCAGAGATGTGTTGAATCAAGTTTGTGTGCTGGTTAAATCGCACAGGATATTTCATTTGTCTGTTTTAATACTAGTCAATTTCTACAGCCCAATAGCACAAACTTCTTTCAAGAAGATTTACAATCTGGACAGAATGTGGCACTCAGTCCTTAGACACCCAAACTGAATAAGGAAAACCTTTCATTTAACTGTAGAAAGATGGAAGAAAGCAGAGCAAGAGTTGTCCCAGGACAGTTGATAGTCCAGCACAGACAATGTGAAACCAGAGGGCAAGGAGGAGAGTCAAGAGAGGAAGAGGCACATAGTCTTGACATTTGTGTTTGATGGAACAATCAACTGGTTTGAGAGATGGGGTGCAGCTTTTTACAAGGTTTACAGTCTCACCAGCAATAGAAAATGGGCAATACGTTCAATATGAAGGAATACTAGTTTAAGACAATGGGCCAATCCCATTTCCACCACACTGGGTATCCTGACTCCCTTTTGGATGGAGGGGTAGGGCTGAGGCAGAGGGCTACATAGCCCTTCAAACCAAGACAGTATTTCTGCACACAGTATAAGTTTCATGTTACATTCATTCTTGTGCCCATACACTTATAGTTATACTCTGAATTGAAAACTAAAAACAAAACAAAAAGTTACCTTACGCTAGCGTTAACATTCTATCATCACTGCTGATTTGCACAACGGTCTCTCGTGTTTACATATTCTCATCTCTGATAACTCGTGATTTGACAGTGATTGGCCCAATGTCTTATTATAGAATGGCAAAAGGCACAAGGCCTGAAATAATCTGAATAAGAACATTTGAAGCATAAAGAAAGTAAAAGGCACAAAGATTAGTTCTAAGTTTGCAGTTAAAAGCCTTCAGAAAAGTCAAACAGTGATGTCTGCAGGGAGGTTATTCTAGATGAACTGCGCACGATAAGAAAAGGCCCTGCAGCCAGCTGACTTATTTTTGACTCAGAGGACAAACAGAATCACTGGATACTTAGAGCAGAGAGCACGGGATGGAAGGTTTAAGGGGGTCAGACAGGTATGAAGAAAGAATGTCTATTTAGGATTTTAGTACGTCTTTACATGAACACTTCTGATCTGAAGTTAAAGTACTGATGCAGAAGAAAAGCGAAAACCAGTGCAATGTGGTCAACTTTCTACGCCATTGAATTACTTGGCACATTGTACAGCTAGGCCTGAATACAATATACTACAATAATCAAGTTGTGGATTAGTGTCACTGCATATGTCAAGGACAGAAAAGACAAACATGTAACTATGTTATGTAGGTGAAAGATGGTGTTAGTGCTGCCTTTAATAAGCTCATCAAAGCAGAGGGTATTAAATGTAACACAAAGAGTCTTGGCTGTCAGGCTATGGGGTTTCAATTCAGTTTATATATAAAAAAAACCAATTCACAACAAAAGTCCTCTAAAGTCACGTCACAATGTAAGATTTAAGACCTTACAGAATTTAATAATATAGAGAAAACACAACAAATTCCCCTTGAGCAGCACTAGGCGACAGTGGAGAGGAACAACTCTCTTTAACAGAAGAAACCTCCAGCAGATCAGGGTGGGTGGCCATCTGCCTAAACCAAACACTACTGTGACTTAATCAAACTGGTGTCTATTTTGGGTTGGGCCAATGAGGAACAGAATTGGCATCCAATATCAAGTTTAATGTATTAAAAGTATCAAAAAAAAAATCATCAGTCAAAGGATAAACAACTAAGATGTAACTGCTTTTGAGATTTGCTGGCTACAGTGCCAGACAGAAATCAATAACTGCATGTATTCTTATTGATTAAGTGAAAGCAATGTGCTTTTCTGTTTGCAGACAAAACATGCTTGTAATTCAGCGTGTACGTGTTGCAT
>OMLM01004895.1:3467-20383 GCA_900302695.1 Helostoma temminkii
GGGGGTGGGGAGATCTACCGACACCAGGGAAGCTCTTCTGATACGAGCCCCTTTGCCTTCAATCAGAGGAGCGGGAGAAAATTCAACGTTTAATCTTTGAGTCGATGTGGCGTTGACAGAGGTGAAGCAAGTTTCTTAACACTGCCATTTTCAGGGAGGTGACGTATGTAGAGACCTTTCCTTCATGCACACTCCCACTTGCAAGTGGTTGTAGCTTTTGGTTTATCGGGAACAATGTCTTTGGCTGCAGTGGTGCCCTGAATCGCAGTCTTTGCTTTGCGTTGCCTTCTCACAGTGACAATAGAGCTAGCCATGTTTTACTGCCAATTTAACTTTTATGTGGCTGCTGTTTTGCACTGAATGTCTTTGAACTAGCTTGTTGACTTCTTTAGGAACCATTTTGGGCGATTGTCGGACGGCTTTATCGCAGGACACCTGCAGGGGGAGCCTGCACGATTGGCTAAAGAAAGCAATGATGACAAATCACGTTTGAGCCAACAGCAGTTACACCAGTTTTGTTTCCTCGTTGGCGCAGGACTAAACCAAGAGAATGCGGAATAACCGTAAAAGTTAATGGTCTGCAGAGGCAGATTGGTCCATCGTGTCCTTTACTTACGGGTCCAATTACGAAAGGAATAAGTTTTAATCCATGAAAACCATGAAGTCTCTTATCTTGGAGGAACCTCTTGCGTATACTCGATGCTAGCTTCAGGAGGACTTTCTAAATGTTTTCAATGTTATTGTGTAGTTGATAGCACTATTATGAAAAAGCTACTTGTCATTCCATAGGCGTCTCTGAGGACTGCTTTGTGTATCACTGTGACTGCCGTGTGTGCTTAGAGATGTAGACTTATCGGTAGGTAGCGAAACCAGTTTGTTCTGTAGTGATGTCGTAGCGTTAAATTCCATTTTCCCTTCTACACACAGAGAAAGAGCGAGAGAGGGAGAGCGTGACGTCACCCGACTGCACGACACAAGCAAAAAAAAAAGCCCGAAAGGCTTTTTAACTGAACGTGAGCGGGACGCTTCACACAGCATTTTGTTGAGCACTGTGCAATACTTAGATGTTCATCCCATAGTGTTAAAGTGGGTGGCGTTGCCTGAGGAAAAACGATTCCTGTCTAGAGAGATGTTTCTCCTTTCCAGTGAGACGGTTAGGACACAGCACACGTAGGTTCAGCTCGACACCTGTTGACCTCTGTTTAGGGTCCCCCCCATTCCCGCGGGTTCGTTTTCTCTACTTGCACACAGTTCCAGCATCAGAGGTTTCAGGGAGTATTCGTTAAATACCAAACGAGATTCTACATTTAAATATCCCCTCAAAATGCCATGTACATATTTACATAATCGTGTCAAAAATGTATATCTAGAATGAGTATAAAGTGATTATTCAGCCGCAGATATCATCCATATACTACATCTCATCATCCTTATTTCATTTTCATTACTTTTTTTTGTTAGCTGCCCTTTTGATTCAAAAATAAAGAACTCCTTTTATATTTGAGATGAAAACTGAATGTACAGTACGGACTGTGTCAGTGTTGATTATTTTAATTGTGAGATTAGATGTACTTGCACTTTCTGTTGTTAAAAAAAATTAAAATAGTCATTTTGTTTATATTTTTTCAACTATTGGAAATTTGTTTCATTGAGGTGAAGCCTCCCCTCTCTCACAGCATAAAAAAAAACATTATGCTTTAATACGACTGCATTCCCGATGCCTGTTCATCCCGATGGATTCTTTTATTTGACATGTTTTACATATGTAGATTAATGAATTCCAGTACAGCTTCAGATTTAAATGAAAAAAGGATTAAATATAAAGGCTCATTGTGAATACTAATGCAAAAATGGTTGTACTAATGGAATTATCGGATGAAAACTAAGGATTATGACCGGGAAATTAGTAATGGGCAGCATCGCACAACCTACCAGAATTTAAGGTGTGCGAGGGAAACAAAATCACGAAGCAAAAGCCATTACATGCACTGCAACGCGATGCTGCTCCCCTATTGCGATTTCCTACCAAAGTACGCATGCATAATCAAATCCCTAAATTCTTCTTTTGTAAAAATAAAAAAAACAAACTCTGTGTGACAAGGAACTCAAGATTCTCCCGCCAACAAAAAGCCACACTAACCTTTCGAAAACAAAGCTGTGTAAAGTATTAGAATCTGATGCTGTAGAAAGATCCTAGTTGCCTTTGTGTATATCAACTGCCTGCTTGAGTATTTTGTGTGTGGAAATTTTCTCTGTAATCTCGTAGAACTGTTTGGGGTGTTTTTTCCTGCCATATCGCTTGCAGCGACCGCGAGCCGCTGACAGTTATATTTGCTGTGTATACCTTCATTTTTGACGAGGTGTTTTACAGTTTTGTTTCACTTTGTGTAGTGATTCACTCTGTGGAGTTTTCTGACTGTTGTTATATAACTTCATATACACAAATGATCAATAAAAATGTTTTATTTCCTGTTGATACAGAAGCTTGTGTTGTATTTTCATTCGTAGAGCCTTTAATCAAAGCGTTCGTTTGAGTTTAGTCACCTCTTGTAATAGCAGCTCTAATGACAAAAAACTACACTTTTAGTATTGATTGGCACAGGAGGTACGACTCGCTGCTTCTGCACGGAAAGAAAAGTGCCTGCATGACAAATTACAATTTTAATGATGATGTTTGCTTCATAACACTGAGCATCACTGAGCTTTGAATCATCCACAGCTTCCAGATAGTAAGGTTGCTACTGCCATCTAAAGGATGCAAACAAGCATTTTACAGTGCACAAGATGGATCATGTTTTCCTCTTTACCCTGAGCACAGATCAATTTCTATTAGGGAATATTCTCTGACGTCTGCTAGAGTCAGAGAACAGGGATGGGGTTTTGACTTTGAGAAGGTGAGCAGCCCAGAGACTGAGGATTTTAGGATGTTGCCATGAAATAAATACAGTATTAATCTATGAGATGCAAAAATGTAGAATTAGAGCATAAATAGAAAATTTTATAATGTAGATATAATCTAATGTCTCCCAATAAACAGACTGAAATTAATGTGTCTTTTATAAACTTGTATTTAGTGTTTTTTAAAACGTGCTTTTACTCTGATAAGTAGCCGGAAGTACCGTACCGGATGTATCGGTGACATTTCAGTTTAATCAAAATTAACACGGAAATAGCAAAGAAATAGAAACTGTATTTTGGCCTAATGATTTCAAATGTATCCCAATAGTAATAATAAAATTAATAAACTGCCTGAAATAAAGCGTGTCTTCTTCTGAGAGTGTTTTTTTGAAACAAGCTTTTACTCTGATAAGAAACCGGAAGCACCGTACCGGAAGTGTGGGTGACATTTCAGTTTCGTCAAGCTTCCTGTTACGAAACGAACAAAACGGATCATAATATAACCAATTCAGTATCATTATTTGGTTAAAAACATCTATACCCGTTATAAAAACTATTATTTGCAACACATATACAGTAACATATTAATCATTAAGTGTATATATTTCATGAGCGGGTTGCTGTTTTCCAAAAGGATGCTTTTATTTTCCTGAACAGAGACCGGATGTTGATGCTAGCTAGCTCGATCTTGATAGCATTAGCCGTACATGACAGCTCGTCCCGCCTCACGTAGCTGCAGTCAACACAGCTGAAGCCGCTTTCTGCATTGACAAACGCACTTGCAGTTTCTTCAGCGACCTGAAAATGTTGTCCTACATCATTGGCGTGAGTATAGTTTCTTGTAGAGTTTTTATTTTAGCTACTTCTTGCCTTAGCTAAGGCTAACGCAGGCTAACTAACACAGTTACTAGTTATACAACTTGTCTTAAAGCTTGGCCAGGCCTGCCCACAGGACTCGCCATGACTCATGTCTCCCTGTTAGGGATTAAACAAAAATGCCAGTAGGGAGACAACGCCCTGCGGAGGTCTCAAACAGTTGGTAGCCGATGCTAACTGATGCTTTGTGACCTTTTACTGCAGCTAATCCGAGGCGGCTTTGACGGCATCATCAATCTCATCTTCAGACTCTTCTTCTCCAAGAGGAAACCTGCCATCACCCTGCAGGACCCCAACATCAAGTATGCCCTGCGGCTGATAGACAAGCAGGTAAGGTCCCTCACGGTCCACCCTGTGGCTTGTTGGCTTGCTGTTTGAGCGCAGCTTCATATCTCTGAGAAACTCTTGTGTTTGTTGCTCGGTCAGATTGTCAGCCATGACACAAGGAGGTTCCGCTTTGCGCTGCCTTCTGCTGATCACGTCCTCGGTCTCCCTATCGGTCAGTATGTTCACTCCAACACCCAGAGTCACTGTTTAACATGTCGCTTAGTGCAGCGCAGTGTAAATACTAGTCATGGTGTTGATCTGCAGTACATTTACTGCACATGGATGTTATTGCACCACTTATCATTTACACCTGCACCTCTTATGTAAACACACATCTGTTTGCTCTTCTTCTGTAGTTCATGCACTGACCTGCTAATGTTGATTTTATTCTGATGCACAGTTCCTGTATTTATCCTTAAGAAGAAGAAGAAGTGTACTGCAGTACACTGACAGTATACTGCAGTACACTGACAGTATACTGCAGTACACTGTCAGTGTACTTAAACTAAAAGCGAACAAGTATACTTACTTATCAGAGATAAACCAGACAAAGTAGTATTTAAGTATACAGAAAAGTAAACTTGGCTTCTACTTGTACTTATACTAAAGTACTTATATTAGAGTATACTGACAAGTATATAAAAATACCCATAACTTTATACACAAACAACTATTAAGGTTATGAATTAGTCTCAACATGTTTTGTAATTAATTGGTTGTGTGATGAACTTATAACTGTGACTTTAGTTGTGAAGGAACTGAGAACTGAGGAGGACAAAGTTTATTTTAAGATCATTTTTTGATCATCTAGAAAGTATTCGTTATTACATCATTAGTAAAAACACAGTATATGCAGAAGTTTATTTGTAGTATACTTCAAGAGTACTTTTATAAACTAAAAAGTCCCAAGAAGTACAAAAAAAGTACAGTACCATTAGTATACTTACCACAGGAAGTATACTTTTATTTTGTAAGGGCAGAGCTGCATTGATTAGTAGACGAAGTCCTGTGAAAGACAATAAATCAACTTGTTTCTTAATCGTTTCACTGTTTTAGTCATTTTAAAAGTTAACAGTTGAAACTTTTCCTTCCAGCTTCTTAAAGTGAAACTATTTGTTGCTTCATTTGTCTTGTTTCTGTTGTAACTGAATGTTTTGGGTGTGAAACATGTTGTGGATACAGTATGATTCCAGTTTTCCAAGATGTAGATATGTTCTTAGTTCCCAGTGTTGCCAGGAATTATAGAAAGGAGTCTATCATTAGAAATGTTTAGAGAATGATATTTATTAATATTAAATATGTATTATTTTACTTTTTGAGTCATTCAGTTTCACAAACACATTGAAGGATTTCAGTCTTCAGTCTGCTGCAGCTCATATTTTCACATCATATAGTAAATATAAGATGCTGTGTTTCCAGTAGTAATCAATCCTATTTGGTATCGGACATAACCAGAGCTACTCAGCTGCTCGTGTGTGTTTCCCGTTTCAGGGCAGCACATCTATCTGTCTGCGAGAATCGACGGGAACCTGGTCGTGCGTCCGTACACGCCGGTGTCCAGCGACGACGACAAAGGCTACGTGGACTTGGTGGTGAAGGTACAGGAAGGAAACGCTGTGTGTGTACATGTGTCATTTCTTGTTCTGAACGTGCTTCTCCTGTTCACAGATTTACTTCAAAGGTGTTAATCCTAAATTCCCAGAGGGCGGCAAGATGAGTCAGTACCTGGAGAGCCTCAAGATCAACGACACCATCGACTTCAGAGGACCCAGCGGTCTTCTCGTTTACAAGGGCAAAGGTGGAGCTTCAGCACGACACACGAACAGTTGTCACACTTTCTGCTGGTGTCGCTTTTGGCAGCCTGACCTCGATCTGTGCATTTCCCTCCACGTTCAGGTACTTTCGCCATTCAGCCAGATAAAAAGTCTCCAGCTGCGACCAAGACGGCCAAACAGGTGGGAATGATCGCCGGAGGGACAGGTGAGAAAAACATCGGCCTAAAAAAAAAAGCTACACTCATGACAGCAGAGAATATTGGTAATGGATATTAGTGATTAATCTTTTGTTCCTGCTGTAATTAAGTTAAGTTTGTTCCTCCTTTGTCCCACGACTACAATTAATCCCAACTGCATTTTAGAAACAATAAAAACCATCTGATGTTGTCAAAGGCAGAAAAATGTGATTCAGGGCACCACCGAAGAAGAAGCTCCAAACTGAAATGCATTCCTGTCCAGAGTGGCTGCCAGGCTGAGTGTGTGTGTGTGTGTTTGCACGTTTAGCAGACTGAATTTCTTATCGTACTACACTGTGCGGTTCCCCTGTCTCCTCCTCCCTTTTTATTCTTGGCTGACTCCTCTGGTTTTTCTTTGCGCTGCTGCTGGACCAGTCTTCAACTTGCAAAACCAGAAAGTTGATGTTTGATTTGTTAATAGTTTTAAAAACATTTTAATGTGTAAAGAAACCAAAAGTCAAGGGGTTACTCAGAGACTTGTCTCCCATGGAAACACACATACAATTTCAATTTAAATGGGAACGTGTCCTTGAAGCTGTGATGTTGACGGTTGAATGGAACATTTCTATCTTATGAAATTCCTCCTTTACCCACCAGAACCTACTGGATCTTCCTTCTTCCAGCTGAGCAGAGATGGCAGATGAGCTCAGAAGAAAAGCTCATGGTGTCTCTACAGAAAGTTCATTAAAGAGCTGGTTTCTGGTGGATTTCTGGGACCAGAACAAACTCTAACCACAAGCGTTTCCTTACAGGCATCACTCCCATGTTGCAGCTGATCACAGCAGTGATGAAGGATCCTCAGGACCGGACCGTGTGTCACCTGCTATTTGCCAACCAGGTGAGTTTCATTAGATATGATTACACTTTGTTTGCAGTGGGTGTTATTTGCTTCATGCAGCGGTTGAAACATTTTACTGGCGACGTGTTCGCAGACTGAGAAAGACATCCTGCTGCGACCGGAGCTGGAGGAGATTCAAGTCAACCACCCAGACCGGTTCAAGCTGTGGTTCACTCTGGACCGAGCACCTGCAGGTAGGTTTCCTAACAACACACTGGTTCCTGTCTAACATGTTAAATGTCTGGGTTTTTTCTCACACTAGGAAATAGTGACTGTATTTCTTTTCTCATTGTTTAGACGCTTCATGCTGCAGCTGTTCTGATTCGATCTGGTTTATTGTTCCGATTGACATTTATCGACCAAATGATTAATCAAAACTCAGATTATTATACTTGTACATTTAGGCATAAAACAAGACTAAAACCACTGATCGACTGTTTAAGCTGAATGTTAATTTTACAGATTAATCACTGGTGTGAACATTTCTGTCGTGTATTTTTATTTCTGTTAACCACAGAGGAAGTAGCTGGGGATGTTTGGTCTGATACTGCGTCGTCATCAGAGCAGCATTGACTGAAGCCCACACACGTCCATTTAAAACATGTTATAATAAGTACAGTGATTGTTGCGGGTGAGACGAGGCTGATTCTTCCAAACAGTCACTGTGTGTAGTTCAGTCCCTCAGATACTTTCACACACTGCTAGCATCATTTAGCTAATGTTAGCATTAGATTGATATAGTTTATGATCACGTTGGTACAGATGTGAAAATAAATCACTACGGATCCAAAATATTTCAATAATATTACTATGTTACCGTATGTAGAGCTGAAATAGACTCTTTAATACACAAACAGCTACTTTTTATTTTATTAGTTATTACATATTATATTAATTAAAAAAGAGCCAGTATTAAGTGGTTCCAGCTTCAAGTGAGACTTCAGAAATCTTTAGACTGTTGGTTGAAAACAATATTTTAAGTTACTTTTGGGGATTTTTTATTTTTGCCACTGACGTTTTATAAAACAGCTAAGTGGGAAAATGATGTAGTTATTATTATTATTAGTAGTAGTAGTAGTAGTAGTAGTAGTAGGACGAGGATGATCCTTTATGTAAAGTAGAAAATACCAGTCTAAAAATACTAGTAAATAATAAATGTCCTGCATTTTACTTGTCTGTACAAAATATACTGGAATATCAAAAGCAAAAGTACACATACTTACAGAGTGTAGTAGTAGTAATAATAATAATATACTGTACTGATATTATTACTTATTGTTAATCCAACTGTAGGGACTTCATTAGGATCTGAAAAGTATTCAAGTTATTCAAATGTACAGTACAAAGTGGAGTAGACTGTAGCATACAAATATTCAAAGTACCTCAAAGCTGCATGTAAAGGTACTAACTTTGGTACCAGAGTTTGTACTTTGGTGTTTAATCACTAATAGAAGTAACGATCCCAACACGCACAAACCTTATATTAGTTGTATTTATACTTCATATACTGTGTCTGTGTTTCAGACTGGGAGTACAGCCAAGGCTTCATCAGTGAAGACATGGTGAGGGATCATCTGCCACCTCCCAGCGACGACACACTCATCCTCATGTGTGGACCTCCGCCCATGATCCAGTTCGCCTGCAACCCAAACCTGGACAAAGTGGGCCACTCCAGCAGCCAGAGGTTCACCTTCTAAACGCTCCCATTTTCTCCACCACTAAAGCGCAGAAGCGCTCGCGTAGCCGCGGTGGGTTTAGCACCATGTATTCTGTATTTATGCCGTGATATTTATCATGCAGCAGCAACAGCACGGACCAATTCAAGGTGTCACGAAAGGGAAGGAATATTTCTGAGTTTGTTTGGGAATGTTTGTATGCGGAGTGTGGTTTTTTTTTTCTCTCCACGTGGTAAAAGGATAATTTGTCGCATTGCGAAAGTGACATTGATCCAGATCTGTTGTAATCGAACATGTTGTGGCCTCATTTTAGTTTTGGTGTCAGAGGTTTTTCTAGTGCCTTAACACACGCTAAGCTTTTCTTATGCACATCAGAGAATTATTGTTACATTCATAAAGAATCATATCAGTGTGGCTTTGGCTGTGGAGTGTGTTACTTCTGCCGTTAAAGATGTTAATGTTTAGCTAAAACCTGTTTTACGCAAAAAGTGACGCAGAAAAGTGAAAAACAAGGGAGAAACAAAAAGTCATTTTTATTCCCAACGAGTTAAAAACAGATAAAATAAACCATAATTGCAAGAAAACTTTGGTTTCAGTATTGTGGTAAATGTGCCTCTTTCCGTTCTTACAGTTACACTACATCATCTGCTCGTTAGATTTTAATCTGAAGCCAAGAGATGTTAAGATTAGTATAAAAAGTGATTGAACTCACCTGAACTCACCTGTCGTCTCTTAAAGCTCGTTAACGTGTTTGTTTAGTCTTTATGAAAACAGAAGTGTAAAAACCACCATGTGATTTTAGGGAGAATTTCATGCTGTGACTTGTGTGAACATTCAGATTGAACAGATGAGGCAGATTAGGGAGTTTGAAGGTGCTGCTAGATGTTTTTAATGACGTCTCTTGGCTGCAGGTTCACATCTAATGAGCAGAGGTCGTAGTGACCCTGTAATATCCATAACAATAACCTAAATGTAGGGTCACGATCAAAACATCTATTAATTCTGTTAAAACACAAATAACCACATTTATCCAAGTGTCAAACCTTTTTTTTTTTGTGACTTGTTGTTTTTGAGATTTCCATCTCGACAACAGCAGTGTGAACCAAAGAGAAACTGCTCACAGCAAAGTGTGTTTACAAAAACACGTGCAGCCTTTCGGATCCCATTAAATTCAGACAGGAATCTCCAAAGCCCGTTCTAAAGATGATAATAATTGACGTACCACAACTTAAATGTGTATCTGGTTGCAGCTGTGAAAACTACACACAAAAGGAAAAACACAGCTGAAGGTCTAAAGAGCAAAAGGAACAAAGACTTGAGTATGCTTACCTCACTCATTACTGAAATAATTGATGCTTTAAATTTATATTTTGGACAGCTTCAATAAATATATGGTCACAAATGCTTTGGCTGCGTTTCTGATTTCTGAACATACTGTAAAAGTCGCAGGTTTGAGAACAGTGTCGGCACAGTTTTGTTTTTCCGCCCATCGGATAACGTTGGAATTTCGGCATCTCAGATGTTGGAGTCGCGAGTTTCTCCTGCGTCGACGGCGATCTCCCGGAAAAACTCGTCGTCCTTCAGCATGCTCTGAAACACAAACGCTGGCGATGAAGCGGACACCTTTTTCTTAACGGCTTTGGTTGGTGCACAGGAGAAAATCTATTTTATATCCTCTCGGGAAAAAATTACAACGGACATGAAGGAAAGAAACGACAAGTCAGTACAATCAGCATCGACTAAAAATGAGGAGCTGCTGCCTGAAAGATTTACTGAGGAGGGAAGCAGAACTGTGACTAAAAGGTGATAGTAAACACTACACTACCTTATAGAGAGAACATTAATGCCTCAGTTGGTTAAATTAAACTAGATGGGTTCTGTTCATATTAAGATCTTTTATTCAGTAGTGTTTCAGGCCTAAAACTTAACTCTCAGTAGCACCAGTAGCTCAGTGGTTATGGGCCCCGTGTTCCCTGTCAAACTATAAAAATAAAGTCCAGAAACCCTGCTTTCGATAGTCTGATGTATTTTATGTGACGTGTTCATATACACACCAAGAAAGAAATGGCAGCTCTGGGAACAGGACAGGAACCACGACCTGTTTGTCTTGGTTCGGTAAATTAACATTGTGTCGGTCACATTCACAGCAGGATCAAACTGGACAAAAGTGGTTTCTCACCGTCAGATTGTTGATCCCTTCAGAAAACGCTCCAATCTGTCGGACTGTTCCCTCAGAGTCTTCCATCTGTCAAAAACGATGAGCAGAGATTCGGAGTCAAACCAAACTTAAATGCATCAAGGCCATCGCTTCGTGTGCGAGAAGCCAAGCGGAATACTGAACTCCATACCTGTTCCAGGTGGTCCAGGTTATTGTCGTAGATTACGACGCCGCTCTGGAAGCTGCTGCTCTTCGGCATTTCCACGTTCATGGGGCAGATGTATTCCTCCGTGTCGTCTGGACGCTTCTTTCTCAGGGTGCCAAACGACAGGCGTCTCGGCTGGAGCAGAGAGGAACAAGTAAACTACTGATACACAGTATTTCTGTATTAATAAAGGCTGCAGGCTAAACAAACACAGCTCTGTCTAGTTTCATGCATCAATGTGGAAAATGTCCTGAACAAACCCATTAAACATGTATTCTTATTAGATATGATACATAAAGGTTTGTGAGGCAGTGGACGTGCACCTACCTTGACCTTGGCTGTGGCGGTGAGGACGGTGTAGTCTGGGTTTTCCAGACATTCCTGTTTAAGCCTCTGCGCCTCGGAGCCGATCAGCAGGTGAAAATGTGTGGCCAGGTGGCGTCTCAGCAGGGTTTTGCTGGGAGGGATGTTGAGCAGGAGGGCGAGAGCCTCCACGTTGAACCGAGGCTCCAACACCTTGAGCACACGCAGAAAACATTGCAGCGGAAATCACCAGGAGGTAAATGCAACCAAACTTTTAAAAGTTTAGCCTTAGTTTCCTGACAGATTCGGTCAAAGTTCACTTCAGTTATCTCAGATTGAATCTATAGATTTAGGACACAGGGGGAATCTCACCATAAGCCCTCCGTGAACACCACTGCCTCTCAGATTTGGAGCGTACTCAGCCAGATCCACAGACCGGAGCCACTCCATCACTCTGTGGTTGGTCCACTGAGAGATCTCTGCCGGCGTTATGTTGTTCTGGAAAGAAATGAGAACAGATGCCTCTAACCAAACTTTTAAGGGAGGCTCTGTATTCAAAGTTTAATGTGCGGGTCGTGGCTTCTTGTGCGATACCTCATCAGAGGGTCGTCGTCTGAGACAGTTTGGTTCGAAGGAGCTGAGGCGCAGGACCTGAATAGCCCGTTTAATGCTGAGGTGATGGAGAACACTGCCCACCTTCAGCGACAGCAGGTCCTCCTGGGAAACCACAGCAGGATCAAACATTAGCACAAAGTCAAGTCATACGCTGAATGAATTATGCTGTGAGAAGGTTCAGTCACAATATTAATAATTATTATCACTGGAGTCACTTTAATAACATCAAGGTCTCAGAGTCTCGACTGCTCACCACTGTCATGTAGTGCAGCATGCGCCCGTCAACTCGAGCCTCGTCAAAGTGGCTTTTGTACTGCGGGAGGCCGATGTCATCCAGCCATCCTGGAAAAAACATGTTTCAAATTCAAGGTTATGAGTGACAGCTGTTGCAATTCCCTGTTTAGAGCATGTGACACTCACTGGTCACCCAGTTGTGGTCCAGTTTGCCCTTCAGGTCGTCCTCGTCTGACCCGAGAGCCTGCAGAGCCAGCTGCAGCTTCTTCCTGTGGAGGGGATGCTTCATGCCCAACTCCTGCAGAGGTAAACAGAGTCACTTCCCCACAAACTAAAATTCATACAGTGTTTTTTTTTTTTTTTAATTCTAAACTCGTTCTTGTAAATGTCATAATTTTGATTAAATGTATTAAACAACAATTCCAGGGTTCTCAGTACCTGGTTTGTATTCACACACGTTCAGAAACACACTTTGCTGTGATTCTAGCTAAACCAAATCCAACATTTCTACTAGTAGCACTCCGACCTTCTCCAGATCGTGCTGCGACGCCTGCAGCAATGTTTGTCCGGACTTGATCCAGCTCTGGCCCTGAGCGGCGTACAGTCCGAGGCCCTGCTCGTGCAGCCACCCACAGACTTCATCTCTACTCCACCGTGAGAAAGGAACATCAGCAGCGCTGAGCAGAGACAGAGGATCGGTAAACTCACTGGTACAACTTCGACAGTCGTGTCATTTAAGATGCTGAACGCGTTCAACACCTACGTCTGTTTAGGTTCGCGTGACCAGCCGAGTCGAGGGCCGGCCGTGGCCCTGACTCCACCCCTTCTGAACTCCGTCTCAGCTGCATCGTCGAGGTTGAAGGAGGTAGAATGACTCCTCTTTAGTCTGCGGGAGTAAATATTACAGTATAAATATGCAGTAAAAATGTGTGATGCTCCTCTTCTGGTACTGTAAACACACACTGAGAGTTACCTGCCAAAGAATCTCTTAAAGCCTTTGGACTTCTTTTTGGTCTCTGGTGAGGACGGCAGAGCAGCTCCACGGTGAGACTTCTGAGGAGGAACACCAGCCAAGTCCAGGTGATCTGTGCCCTTGTGTTCTGCGTCGGCTGTAGAAATGATCATACACAAATTAAATTAAATACATTACAATACAAGGCTGAACACACCACCACCACTTCAGACTTCACCCAAACTGATACAGCTGATCGACTACAGAAGCACCACGACTACCTGATGAACTGAACCACATGCAAAAGCAGGTTAGGTGCTACAACACACATTTTACAGATTTCTCATTTGCAATGAATGAGAAATACTTCACAAGGTAACAAGCAACTTCTGTCAGACGCGGCCTGATTCCAGAAATAGAGTGAAAGCAGCGATTTCCAACTTTTCTTGTGAAATATTTTGTCATTTGACCAGTTTCGGCCTCTAAAAACTCTACAATAGGTTACAGGTTACAAGCATGCATGGTTGGGAATCACTGATAAAGAAAAAGGCTGGGAAACATGTAGTTATGAATATGACAATCAGTCTGACACGCTGCAGTGTCATCACTGTCTGTTCACATCCACATCAGCCTTGCTGCAGGCCTGGCTGCGTTACTGTACCTAACACAGGTGCACTGGCACTCCGGCTGCGATCTCCATAATTTACAGATGTGAGAGAAACACAAACATCAGTGCAACAAAGACATAAAACAGTGGGGCATAAAATAAATCAGGACCACACCGGCCGACAGATTTCAGCGCTCACCCAGGTTTGGAGCGCTGGCCGTCTGTTTGCCTCCACGCAGCTTGAAGAAGCCACGTCCAAAAGAAGCTCGAGCCTTCTTCGTACCAAAACTCTCATCGTTTGTTTTGGCAGGGGAAGAAGAAGCAGGCGCCGATTTAATTTTGGTCTATGAGACAAAACCAAAAAACACTTGAAGGGGAATAAATGTAGTTTTGTGAATCCACCACTAGGTGTCAGACACAGACTATGAGAAGGAGAGCGTCATTCAGTACATCTTGTTCTGTGACTATTTTATCCATTAGAGACAAAATAACATCACAAAGCAGAGTCTTACCTGGTCAGAACTGCTGGCTGAGGTGGAGCCGCCCGGCTGTGGAGCGTCTGCGGAGCTGAAATGACAAGAAGCAACGTTGTGATGAAATATGTTGGTGGAACAACAACCTCTAGTAAAAGAAAACTAAATACAGCTTAGTTAAAAGTGTATTCCAAATTAAAAAAGGAAAGATTCTCTGTTCTCCGTTCTCTGGCAGGGTGACTGCCATGTTTTTGTGAAACCTCTTAAAACTAAAGTCTACACCGTCATTGTTTTATTTAAAATCCGCTGTGGAGGAGTATAAAGATAAATAATTCTGGACCGAACTGACTCAACAAGCTTGACTCAACCTTCCGCTTCCAGTATTAAATGAAAACACATTAAATTACTTCTCTTGGCCCACCGGCCATTTGGCCTTGCACATTCATGGTGAACTCAATTTGCTTGATTATAACACCGGTCGGAAAAGTTTGGACGTGCACAGCCTACAGGCTCGTTCGAGACGAACTGCAAACAGCAGAGAGCCGGCGGCGCCAGTTTCTAACTTTTCCAGCAACTTTAAAGCTTTAAAGTCACAAATACTTACACCCTGAGAGGTCAGATTAAATAAATCTCAGTGTCCAGCGACTGTTGACTGCACAGGTGACAACATGTTTATAGTTTAACCTGCAATATCTCACATGAAGTTTAGTTTGCGCCATTGAAAAGAAACAAACACACGAGATATATTCTGATTATTGGTCTGTCAGGTCGGAAACATCTGTGCAGCTGTTAATTTAGGAACCTTCAACAGTCACATAACAGCCTATTCTGAGACTTCGTGTTTATT
This sequence comes from Helostoma temminkii, assembly GCA_900302695.1. Taxonomy (NCBI): domain Eukaryota; kingdom Metazoa; phylum Chordata; class Actinopteri; order Anabantiformes; family Helostomatidae; genus Helostoma; species Helostoma temminkii. The sequence goes on from OMLM01004895.1 coordinate 18,488, forward strand.
TTGTTGACTAGAACTATGTGATCTGCATTAAACGTACACTTAGTCACAGTAAAATCAAACTACTAACAAATTACTTTAATAATTTATATTAATTTGTGTGCCTTATTACATTGTGTAGCGTTCCCGCGCTTTTGTCGTACTCACGAGCAATGACAATAAATTTAATTCTATTATAAACAAAAATATGTCTAACTAAACAGCAGAAGAAACGTTTCTATAAACGCCACCTGAACCAATCAGATTTTAGATCAGGGGAGAGCCAGGCGTTTCCCATCATGCCCTAAGGTTTTGCAGTCAGTGTGCAGCACCTTGCTCCACGAAGTTATCCGTCAAGTCGGGATCGAATTAGACAAAACTAACTGTCCAACACAATTAGTTTTCTCATGTACACACAGAATAAATAATGTAGGTGTGAGTGACATTAGACCTTTAGTGAATGCAAATAAAACGGCAATTAAAGTGAACTGGAAACTGCATCACAGTTTTTGCTTTTGCATTTCATTACAGAAAGGTTTTACTGACGTGCAGGGACAATTATCAGATCTGAAACTCAACACAATCCAGTTTTACCTCCTCTCCGCTGCCTTTAGCTGCCGCTCTCTGTCCAGTTCAGTCATTTCAGAGAGCACTGCTATACATGGACTAGACTGAAACAGAGAGAGACAAGATTAATTTAACATATTTTCCCACCAGCAGAACATTTATCGAGCTCAACAGATGATAACCTGAACAGAAGCTCCGAATTCCTGGGAGGAACTTTCAGAGTGGGAGGCCAAAACAGATTTTTTTTTTTTTTTTAATATAAAGGAAGTCTGGGGTTCATCCTGTGTGAGAATTGTTTTGACAGAGGCTTTGTTTACCTCACCAGAGATCCTTCCTGCCTCCCCCTCCAGCACCAGGGTGACCTGATCCACCTCCATGGCTACAGGAACCGAGGGATCATCGCTGATGTGGTCGTAGCCGTCTTCCTTTAGCTTCTCTGAGAGGACAGTCAGGAGCATAAAGCCACACAGCTCAGTTTATCATTATGAAGATGACGCCGAATAGATCTGTAAATCATGAATAAAATTTTAACAGCCTGACCTTTCACCTGCTCTTGCACTTTCTTGCACTTTGTGAGCGACTCCTCCAGCTCTTTTATCCTTCGCTCCTGTAGATAAACACGTATGAGGTTACGGTAAAAACGCTTAAAGTGAGTCAAAGAAGCTGCCGCCACATCATACTGCACCTTCTCGTCGTTGGCTGACGTCAGCGTCTCCAACACCTTCTTCATTTTCAACATTTCTGTGTCTAGAAAAAAAAAAAAAAAAAACATGCTTTATACTATAATGATCAGACACAGTGACTTTCTATGCGTCTTACTAGGAACACTACACCATTAAATACATTTCAATAATTTTAAACCTATTTGCTCATAGTTTTATCTAGTTTAAGCTGCACTCTTCAGTATTCTTATAGCTCACTATCGCTTGTTTTTGGTCTCTAACAGCAAAAGCTATAAGACCCACTGTGTGTTACTTCCCCTTCACTGAACAGCAAACATTCAGTGTGTTTACATTGACTTTAGTAGTCAGATTACAGTCAGCTTTTTCCTGTAAGCTGATTTCTTAACTGTCATGTAAACGGGAAACCTGGTATCTGTAATCAGGGGTAGGGAATAAGAGAATTTCCAGATTTCCAGAGGTAGAATTCCCCAGAGAACCATTATCCAGGCATGTAAACACCTAACCGGGTTTCTAATTGGCTTTTTACAAGAGTGCATGTGCATAACAAAGGCTGCTGACAGTTTACTACTATCAGCTGGGAGGTGCGGCTGAATTAAAGGAGGAATCATCACATGGAGTCTGATGGAGCCTCGTTTTAAATCAAGTCCACCTAAATGGTAAATAGGCTGCA
>OMLM01004896.1:3195-14076 GCA_900302695.1 Helostoma temminkii
TTACTATTTTGCTCCTGATGGTTTTTATAGACTGTTTTTGTTAATGTTAAAAAGAAACTTCTCTTTCATGTCACATCAAGATATTATTTGTAATCATTTCTAATGATTATAAGCAAGACTTGTACAAGAAGGATTCCATCTGTTATCCCACAAGGAAACACAGAAAAACACAAGAATCAACAGAAACATAAGTCCCACAGATACACAGAGACACAGCCAGATAATGGATGTATAAAGAGATCAGACATAAAAGTAAACAAACAACATAACTGTGCTCTCTGCCACTGACTAATGGCTCTATCAATCACACACAAGCACACACTGCACCGAGGGTGATGTTAACTTCAGAGCCAATTACAAACTTGCGGTAAATTTATTTTTAATTTAGCTATATTGATTGATAATGGCTCTATAGCTTCTATATGTTGATGCAAAATCAAAACCAGAGACCAGATAAAAAAATACTGTGATGGTGAAATTCGGAACATCGCTGGCAACTAAAAATCTCCTATTTCACCCTTTTTGGTGGTTAAAAAAATCCTGAATGTGTCTGAATATGTTGAAAAAACATGCAGATCCTTGTTTCTGACAAAGGTTAAAGTTTTGTGCTCTCTGGAACAACTGGTTTTGAGCTGCGCTTCCCCCCTCCAAATGTTGTGATTTTTACACAACCCAGCCTAATAAACCCATAAAAATAGCTTTAAAGTTTCACACCATGTCTCTAGTCAACCTTAGACACGTCTGCTTTGAAACTGCTCCCACAAACTGACCATCACTCAGATGTGCACACACATACAGATTGATTCTGCCTGGCTTGTACAAGTGTGGACCCAACAGTGGCCGACACCAAGCACTCCACAGAGGCTGTGCATTAAACATTAAACATACATTAAAAAGTATAAACATTTATTTTGCATTATAGTCGACCTTTAAGCCAGATCTTACACCGATGTCTGTGTATCATTGACAGGCCCAATATATGCAAATACAATACTTCAAGGCAGTCTCTCATGGGAATGGAGGAAACTGCTTTAGTTAAAAGATGTGGCTTTCATCTACCTGCTTTTTCTTGGCATTTGTAAACTGTAACTGTCCTCAAATACATAAAAAAGAAGAAAAAAAAACATAACCCTCATTTTCACCACATTATGTTTTACCATTGCCCTTTTAATTATGTTGTTTTATTGCACTGCTTTGCTTTATGATGGTTTAATGGCACATGGATTGAAAATGAACACTGCTACTTATGTCAACAAATAAACTTGTAATATTTGCATAATGTCTATGATAGAAAGGCACATTAATTAGGATTTTCTTTGCCATAATTCCACTAGAGATCTTATACATGTGCAAGTGACTTCATTACTTAGAATGATGTACAAAGTAATGGCACTTCTGAGCATTTAGAGTAAAATTGTGTCACTTACTGGAGCAGGGTGTGTGGCTGATGTGTTTGTGTTTTCTCACAGCAATAGATGTCTGTGGCACAAATAGTAATGTCCAGAATTATCATTTTATAGAATAAACAAAGGCATTTCAGCAAATGTGAAAATGTTGGATTTGTTTCTCAGTCTGTGTCAGCTAGCTGAGAAACAAGAAAAATAAGAAGAAGCAACGCAAAAAGACAAGAGCACAAAGCAGACTGTGGTGTGTGTGTGTGTGTGTGTGTGTGTGTGTGTAAGAAGTTTGTGTTCAGTCACATCACCCTCTGGACCGAGATGAATATAAATGTAGAGCAGTGTTTTAGAATTTCCCCTGTGAGGCCAGAGACTGAACGGTCTCTTTGCCTCTTCCAATTTTCACACTCATGTAAAATACATTGGTTTCATGAGACACTGGACTGGATCAACAAAGAACCTGGATGTCTATAACAAGATGACAACAGCCTCTAGAGGCTTTGTGGTTGTGTGTATCATAAATCTCCCAGCAAGCCAGTGCAATCATGGAGGTCCACTGCAGAACAACCAGGCTGCAAACAAATAGCTCGCTGACACAGACTGAGGTGGATGCGACTGTATATTGTGAAAGTCTGTTCATATAAATAATAAGAAACAATTTTCACATTTGCTCTAATTTGCTGTTGTGCGTGGTATAAAAAATTGTGTGATTAAATGATGAAGAAAAGAGATTTTGGGGTCCAAACTGAAACTGAAAACTGGAAGTGTTATCTTCTTGTTGCTCACCACAGTTTTAGGATTTTTTTAAAGACTTCTTCCTTCAGCTACTCCATTTAAGGGTTGCCACAACAGATGGCTCACCTTTGTTCTCCCTTTCTCTTCCTTTGACTGACAGTGGTGCAGTTTTTTGGAACCTTGTTGGTCACCTGTAGCATTGGCAAGCATTGGTAACCTGGGCCTTGACTGATCTGGTATGACAAATCAGCCCGTTCTCATCTCACAACATCACCACATCAAAAGACGGTTCCCCTGTTGTACAGCTCTGAGACCTTGTCATCAAAGATACTGCTTTGCTTTGGTATTGAAACGCACAGAATGTCCCATTGACTCCTTTGTCAATTTACTGGCTGTGAATTTTACACCTGCTATTATTCTATGCAGCTGCGCTGAGTTTTGACCTTTGATAGTAGGTTTGATGCAGATTTTTTTATACGGATGACATAATCTTTAGGATAACATAATATTGAAGTGTTTTTCCCTGCTGAAAACTCCACTTTCACTGTTTTATTATCACCAAGGAGGAATCTCACCTCTATGGATATATTCTGTGGAGGAATGTCACCAATATTCTTCCACATTTAGTATAAGCCCATTTTGGGACTTAGTTTTAAGATAGTGTAAAGCCATGACAACTAAATTCACCTTGACGTGTAATATTGACGTTCATGTGCCAACTTTGGATACCTCAACTAATATTGTAATCAGTAGTCATGTGTGATCCAGTTACCAAATCCAAAAGTTTACAGATTCAGCAACATGGAGGTTTATTTACATTTCTAATGCTTAACTTTACTCTAACTGGTATAGAAATACAGGCACAAACAAATAACATCTCCCTCCATTGAGCATAGGATGAAGCCTCACTTGTTATGCAATCAGCCGCTAATAGAAGCATCTGTTTACACCGTCTCACACACGCAACACATTTTATCCAAGATCTTTGTAGATTATGCTGCAACAGGGTCAGCCAAGGCACACACATACTGCAAAACACAACTAGGAAGTGACAGATATGGGACAAAGGCACCACAGCAGCATAACGATCAGTGGATATAGTCAAATACAATTACAGTTAAAGAAGGAAAAGAGATACAGTGGCACATGAAAGTTTATAAATCTTAAGAGTGTATCATATTTCTGCTTAAAAATGACATAGAGCATATTTGGATTTCCATGGAAGTCCTACAGCTGGATTAAGAAGATTAAGTTCTTTTGTAAAAAATACACACCTTTAGAACAGTGGTGATTAATCCCTGGTCGTCAAGAGCCACAGTCCGGCTTGTTTTCCAAACAAGTTACACTTTTTGATTGGCAGAACAAACAGGTTCAGCCAATCAGGGCAGGGCAGGGTAGTTGAAAGCAGCACCGTTGCTCTTCGGGACCAGGATTAGTCACCTTTTCTTTAGAGCATTTGTAACAGCGGCAAAGAACAATCAATACCGACGTTGTACTGTCTAGTGGCTGCAGTAAGCATTATGTGACCACCTCAAAGTGTGTCAGGACAGGGTTGAGATGCAAGGGTGGACCGGGTACCACAACAAAACATGTAACTTTAACACAGGAGACTGGAGTTTGACTCTAGTTATTTTTGTTATTGTTGTCAGTCCACAGTTTGAACGTTGTGTTTGTCAAGTGATGAACATAGTGTGAATTCATTTTTTACTCTAAAAAACTAAACCTAACCAAGACACCTAATCACAACCAAATCTCTTTGTTTGCACAGTTGCTGTTCAGCATCCATTTAGGGTGAAATTAGGAGTTAAGCTGCTGCCATTTTGGTGCCAATGTACAAGACTGTGCCTCCATTTTGGCACCTGACAACAAATAGCAAATACCTGCCTTCCTACGTTGGGGGAGCTCTTATAACAAACAGCAGCTCTAGTCGTACGAGAGAGTTGGGACAACCAACCTAGCTAAGTTGGCAGATTTGTTGCATCTTTTTTAGAGCTTGGAAGAAGTTTGTTTCCAACCCCAGTTTGAACAGACACATCTGCTGAAGACTTCAATAAAGAATTCAATAAAGTGAAGCTTGTTCTCGTTAGACCCAAGGGTTTTGACCTGTTTGGTATGGATCAACATCAGCATATCATTAGGCAGAGGGAGACAGATGACTGACATACATTTCTGGGTCTCCTTATCTCTGGAGACTCATTGAGCTTATTGGTGTGCTTTTCTTGCACAGCACCTGACTTAATTGGTTTTTTTCTCTTTTTTTCCTCTCTGGTGCTCACTCTATCAGTATTTTTTTTATGTCCATACGTTCTTTTGCTCCCATAAGAATTTATTAAGTTGTACAGTGCACATGTGCTTGTTAATGTACATCCCTGTGCACATGCATACATAAAACAGGAACATAATTATCAACAGCAGTACTTTTACAGGTATCAGCACATATTGTTAAGGTGTGTTTCTATGAAAATGTGTGTAATTAAGGTGTGTATTGAAATTACTTAGTTTAATTTGCTCTTTAAAGTGTCCTTAAAGTTAAAATTTAAGTAACAGAAACCACCATAAAGATTTAAGAAAACTGTATTTTACTTTATCTTTGATATCACACAATCACAGTTTGAGCAATGTTGACCTGCATGCATACTGAATTATTTCCTGACTGTAGTATCATATTATATTCGTATGTAATGTGGAACCAGGATGCACACACTAAACTAAATTGTTCCACATCATATATTAAAAACAGGAACAAGTTTAGAGGCACATGTTTGTATGGCACCATGTAATAACTGCATGTGATTATGGTTGACAGGACAGTTCCTTGGCAGCAGATGAGGCCTGATTGGCCCCTGGGGACCAGTGGCCACCAGCCATAGCTTGTTAGGACACAATTCAGAAGTCTCACACAGCAAAGAAAACCTGTAACAATGTGCGAGTCAGACTCAGGAGTGTAAACCGGCTTAGTGGCTGATTAGTCAGGGCGATCATTGGTCTAAAAATTCATGATCATTTCTGTTGTATAGTTGGAAAGTATCTCCATTTTGTTTTTTATTGTCTTGTTTTCCACTTCTCTGAATTAATACAGTTACAGTTTAGTGAGCTTGTTAGAGAGTATCACCACACTGATGCCCAATCAACCACATCCTGGATCCACATACATCCTCAGGTACCTTAGTGCTCTTTCGTTAAAGCCCTTGTTGCTGCTGTCATGCTGTGTTTCATTGCAGATGTCGTTTTACCCTGGTTACTCTCGGCAGCGGATTCCTATAGCCTTATGTCTGTGAGAAAAACAACTATCCTGCCACTACTTCCGCTTATCACTAGCTGTACTTTATTGCTCAGAACTTCCAGGAGTTCCAGTTTTTCGAGCAGAAGCTGAAAGGAAGTTTCCTGCAAAAAGCAACAAAAATTGCTCAATCATTTTAGCCATTATAAACTCATGATGAATTTATAAGCCTTCCCAAGTGATGCAGTATAATGTTGTCTCTCTGCAATCTATTTGCCTACTCCACCTGCAACTGTCCACACAAATATTTGGTTATCTTCCCATTTATATATTTCAATCACCTTCACTGTATTTTTAATCTGGTCTCTCCTCTTAACCTTCCATCTGCCATAACCATTCATCCATCTCTCTGACAGTCCCTGAAGTGCCAGTGTATTTATTCTCACCTTTCTAATTATCCACACAGTCCAGGCTCCTAGCACCAGAGGTGTTTGTAACAGGCACATAATTAGAGAAGAAGGTGCTTCCTGGTACATCAAGTTATGTCAGTTTTATTCAGTACAGGTCAAATTGATTTATACTGTACTGTCCATCAAAGGAAAGATGAGTTACTGGTTATGTTTAGTCAGATTATAGGTCAGATTATACAAAAAGATTATGTTTGTGTATATCAGACATTCACTGTTGGATGTCACAGAACTCAGTACACAGTACAAAAGAACTTAACTCAGGATGAAACATTAGGAGGTATTATTTTTGATTCCAGGTTCTGGTTTAAGCAATAAATAAGACAGACAATTAAATCCTGCTTTTTACATATCAGCAAAGTTAAAACCTTTGTTTCTATTCCTGATCTTGAAAAATTGTGTTCCTTGTTTGTAAAGCTACAGTCCCATCTACAGTAGACAGAACCTCAGAACTACTGCTCATTCTGACAAACTCCACAAATGAACACACATCACTCCTGTTTCATTATGTTGGATTTCAGTCATGTTTACAAAACAAATTTAAAATTGTAGTTATTGTTTTTGAATCCTGCCATGACACTGCACCACATCTCATTAGAGAACTATTAGTGTCACGTGATCCTAAGCTCTGATGTGAATTTGTTAAAGGGATCATATTATGCATTTCATGTTTTGATGTTACATATATACTTTTGTGAAGTTGGGTGCCCATATTACACATAGTGAGGGTGAGGTAAATGTGTTTTTGCATGCTGGGTGCTTATAAAACCACACTTCTACCCAGCTCCCCTGACACACACACACACTGACCTGATCAGTCCAACCACTCACACCTGTTTGCGCGCTCCCTCTCTGCTCTGCTCACTCTGCTGATCATAAGCATAACCATCTACAGCTGTGTCACGCCCTCTGCAAACAGATGTATTTCCATAGTTTCCCTGCTGGATTGTCTGTTTTTCCCCTGACGTCAGAAGCAAGTCTTCAGCCACCCTGTGTGCTAGCTGTTCATTTTTAATCCTGATCTGTTCTGGGCACGAATCCCTACTTCTATTCCCCTTGTCTGACAACAATTATACAGGAAAGCTTTTTTTATGATTGATACTCTGATACTTTAAACGTTATCTACTCTTATATTCCACTAACCTAAGCAAAGTGGACGTACAGTAGCAATAATTTTAGGAAAAATAAATCAATGGGTATATGTCTCTGCAAACCAGTCAAATTGTCTGTCCAGCTTTATATTCTACTCAAATCATCCATGTGTTTACGTGGATGTTTGTGCCAGCTAGTTTATAAAAAAAATTTTAAGTTAAAGGCTGAGGATGTGGAAATATTTCTACAGAGTTTGACAGGTGAAGAAACAAGATGGAATCCAAGGGCAACTGTTTTGCTCACAACTGTGTTTGCTGTGTCTCCTTTAAAACACACCCTTCACTTGACTGTACTGAAGCTGAAGTGTTATTTTGAGTAAAATACAGAAAATGGCTATTGTCAATGTAAGATATATTATTCCTGGAGCTGGATAAGCAAAATAAACAATAGAGATCTTCCTCAGTGCTCATAAGTTTCTCCTGAATTTTTTTTTTTTTTTAGTTTGAACTGCGATGTACTTCAGTGCTTTTAACAGACAATGCACTTGCTGGCCTGTCTATTGGGGATTCAGGACAAGGGGAGCTGTGGACCAAACAGCTTCTCTACCATGTGAGCCACAGACACTGATTTTGCTCCCTAAACTATTAGATATTTGAAATTATATTCATAAATGAAATAACGGAGCAAACTATTTTTGATGTAATACCTCTCCAGAGAGTGCTTTGTCCCCTACACAGTGTTATCTAGCTCCTGTTATTGGTCAAGTCTGAGAGTAGATTGACGTTCAGTTATGCTCATTGCAAATGGATATGCAGCATGTGCCATTATTTCCATTCAAATTGTTGGAATATATTTGAGCAGTGGACTGAGAATTCAGGTGGCAATGTACAGTGGTTAGCACTGTCGCCTCACAGCAAGAAGGTCCTGGGTTTGATTCCCGGGGTCGGCCAGGGTCTTTCTGTGTGGAGTTTGCGTGGGTTCTCTCCGGGCACTCCGGCTTCCTCCCTCAGTCCATAGACATGCAGTTAGGTTAACTGGAGATTTTAAGTTGCCCGTAGGTGGGAGTGTGAATGGTTGTCTTTGTCTATATGTGGCTATATGGTGACCTGTCCAGGGTGTACCCCGGCTCTCGCCTGTATGACAGCTGGGATAGGCTCCAGTACACCTGTGACCCCTGCGGGGACTTAGTAGTTCAGAAATGGATGGACTAAGAATTCAATTTACCTTTGTGTTAAGCTAGAGTCTACCTTAAAGCAAAGCAACAACAATCCACTCAGCTCTCAGCCTGGATTGTTCCACCATTCCCTGGCACACTCTGCACAGCTAAACAGGTATTCATCTTTATTATATTACAATTATTAAGAGTAGTATTGTGATGATTTAGGTCTGGAGTGGACTTGGAGACAAGGCTGGCAGATGAGACTGGGTTAACACATGTTTATTTTAAAAGGTAGATGTAAAAGTAGAACGTGAGGTCAGTAAATTACCGGTTTGGGTGTGATCACTACAGAGCAGGGAAGTTATTATCTTGGCAGGGAGCAAGTGAGAATGAACTGAACCAATAATAATATTTAAACTAACTGGTGCAGTGATGGAGAACTGGGCAGTTAAGTAAAGGTGGACAGATGCAGGTCGGTATGTGGGCAGGCATTGCAGGTGAGATTTCTCATGTCCATGTTTGGGTTGTGGTTCAAGGCTGGAAATTCACTTCAGAGTTTGAATGCAGACAATCTGGCAAAGTGCTAGAGCATTACAAACCTGCTTATAAAGAAAAAACAGGTGAAACTGATGAGAGAATATTGACAAAGTGAGGAACAAGGAAGTTAGAGTGGCACAGACATAGAGCTCATCGGACAAACAAGAAGTCAAGTCAAAAATAACAGTCATACCACATTAATAACTACTGGTTTGTTCAGGCTCTCTGTTTGCTTGAATATCTACTTGGTGATATCACAGTGTTCTCATTAATTTAAGTACATTGTTTTTATTGCAGATAAAAAAATCAAAGCAAAGCAGAACAAACTAATTTAAAAAACTGCAATAGATGAGATGCAGCCTTGCGAGGCTGCAATGTGAATCACAGGGTGAATCCCAGTATCCTTAGTTGTATGTCTTTACCTGGAGCAGAACAACGTACGGGGTGATGATCAAATAACAAAATTGGGATTCACCCATAGAATCACAGGATCAGTTGGGTTCACCCTTAGGAGTGTGAAAGTAAAATAAAATGTAATGTAAATGCAGTTATTAAATCATTTGTGATGTGACATTTCGACAGGGATTCTCATCAGGCTTGGTCAGAGAAACATCATTTAACACCACAAATGGAAAGCAGCACACACATGAAAGAGACTGATATTAACAGGTGATTGCAATCTGCATATTTGTCTGATTGACAAGAGAGGCAAGTGCAGGCCACCTACTTTCAGTTGGATCCATCAAGAGGTATACAAAGAAGCAACATTTTGATAGGATGAGTCCAGAGTTAATTATTATGTTACTGATAATAATGCGCCTGCGATTTCTCTTCCACCACCTGTTCATCCACCTGCAGATGTCTTTCAGGCCAAATTACTCAAACCTATTAGAGCAAGGACCAATTTATTCCATCTGCTTCGTGTTGTTTTTCCTAATTGGGCATTTATGCCAGTTCGGGATATTACACAAATAATCTGGCATATACAGCCATTTGTGATTTCTAAATATGTGATTTGTTTTAGGATCACACATTCTCTGTGCATTAATCTGTTTTAACTGCACCCACTCCACCAGTTTTAACATTTCCACATGACTGTGCAATCAGGCTGCAGGGATTTGCTCCCAATAAGCCACAAGAGTGGTGAAAAAGAGAGATATTGAAAGTTGTAAATTGAAATAAAATAATTTATCCAAAGAAAATATAGAAGTGAAATGAAATGAAAATAGGAAAAGGGTGCAGAGAGAGAGAGAGAGAGAGAGAGAGAGCGTGGGCCATGAGAGTAACGTCAGCAATGCAATCCAACAAGCAGCACAGTGTAACACACTGTTTGAAAAGATCAGAACAATGGATGACCTGCTACGATCAATACAAAAAATGAGAAACAACACTCAATAATCTATTCTCTGAGACTGGTATCCCCCAGATGATGTGACACACAAGCATGCACATGTCAATTGTTTGATTATGTAGTAGGTCCAACTCTGCGTTGTGTCACGTAACGTAGAAATAAGGATCTCACCTCCCAGGAGTGTCTTTCATTCACAGCCGTCAGCAACAGCAGCTAGACCTGTAATTTCTGATAAAATAAACGCTCTCTGCCTCTTCCCAAGGAGATCCCAGTGGAAAGAGAAGCTAAAGTGCACCGACGTGCAGCAAATACAAACCATTACAAAATGAAACAGTTGTGATGCTTCCTGTTAACAAATTCCCAAATTCTTTGGGGAGGCAGCCCCTTTGAGGCACCAAGGGTCCAGAGTTCAGTGTCTTGTTTAGGGACACTTCAACATACAACTAAAATTACATAGAAATGAAAAATAAATTGTAACTCAAAGGCATACTAGCCAAAAACTGAAATTAAGATCGAACCCGAAAATATAATAAAATTAAAAAACACTGTCTGCTTTTAATATCATTGTATTGATATTATTCCAATATGTGCCCGTATACCTGTTTGTGTTTTCACAGGCATTTTATATCAGTAAAGATATAAAATAAAGATATAAACTTGTTTTTTATGATGTTATATGTTTGTGTAGATAATTGTATATAATTGTTATTTTATTTTTGTGTTTTCTTATTTTTGCTATACTTAGTAGTACTTAAACATAAACTTGGTTTAGAAAGGTGCTCCAGCATCTTCTAATCAACATTCAGGAGGTCTTTACTTACTCTTATAAGGCAAGTTTTTTTTTTCATTGCTTTCAACAAAAATATTTTCTTTTATCTTATGTACTATGTTTTATTTTGTAGAGCACTTGAAACAAATTCAGG
>OMLM01004898.1:5914-19514 GCA_900302695.1 Helostoma temminkii
AGACCTTACACAGCCTTCACATTGCACATACACAAGAAACTGTACTGAGACTGCCATACACACGTGTGCACCTTGCATTTTGTTTTCTTTATGTCCTATAACCTGTCTTCTATTGTCTATATGCTCTAAAAATGTTGAAAGAAATAAGATTTGGCAACAAATTGAATGTGTGCCTAAAATATAAACTCTCTTTGATATAACTTAATTAAATAATAGAAATGATATTTCCACACGATTCTTTCAGTACCAAGCAAATCTGTTGGTCTAATTTCATGTACCTGGGTTAGTTTAGTTTCAGTTATTAGGGTTGGCTTAACTTATTTACTAGCATTGGGTATGCTTTAATTTAATAGAGTTGGGTTAGCATTAGGTTTATTGAACTTGTTCACCAAAGTTTGCAACAATATAATTTAGTTGGGTTGGTTTAAATAATTCTACAGTAGTAAATAGATTAGGCTACCCAAGTCAATTAAGTTGGACCAACAGAATGGCTTAAAGCTGAAACATTTTATTAAGTTCATTCAAACAAATAAGTTCAAAAATATTTAACTGGAGTATCAACAGTAAAAGTATTTGTTACATAGAATGACCCCTTTTTTATTTTTAAAATTATACTGATGCATTCATGTGTTCATTACTTTTTCACTACAGCTTTAAAGCTGGATCTAATGTGTTAGTGTACTTCTCCAATAAAGCCAGTTCTGATGCTGATTCTGAAATGTCCAAAATACCCTGAATGCACACCAGAACAAAGAAGAATGAAGACAAAATGAACAATAACAACAGTAAACATCAAGAAGCAAACTAACTTCTCAACAGAACAACAATGGCCTTTCTGAAGGGAATACAAAGGTGCTTTTACATTCAGTGTGTATGAAGTAGCACATGCAGACATGTGAAGAAGCGTGGCAGAGATGTCAGAAGTTTTCCCCAACTTTAAGGTTGTCTTCACTGAAACGGCCTTGGAGGCTCACCTGAAAATTTCAAACCACATCAGCTGAGGATTTCTAACACATGTTGGGGAGGTGAGATATGAATCCTGGTGTGTGTGTGTGGGGGGGGGCATAAGGCCATGGATAAAAATCAATAACTAGCCTGGAGGAGCTACTAATGCTGTATTGTGGGCTGGACATGAATTCAGTCACAGGGGATGCATGTGTGTGTGTTCAAACAGACTGGGAGAGAAAGGTAGTGAGACACTGAAAGTGTTCAGTATTAACAGTGGTAGTGAAAAGTAGTTAACGTTAGTAAATATATGATCACATGAAGCTATGTAAAAGACATAAATGCAAAATTGCATCAAGTTAGTGAAGAAACTATCCAAGCAAATTGTTGTATGATTATTATTATTATCTTATTTTTATGATCTTACATTTTTTTTATTACATTTCAGATTTTACTTTTCATGGTCAATATGTATTATTAGATTTTTTCAGAAGCTTTTTTGTTTCATAATAGCACTTTTTTCTCTGACCTTATGACACTTTCTATTGTCAGCTGTCATGTGACCACATGTGTTAGTAGCAACTTCAAAGGAGAATGAACTATAAATCAACTATACTTGTGCAGCTGATGTTTGACACTGATCCATGGAAGTGAACTTTCTGAGACTTACACACAATAAAGAGGGGCAACACTGTTTTTAGTCCACTGTGGATTTGGATGTTAACACCTCACTGTCAGCTAAATGAGACGGAGTCACGCTAGAAAATAAATTAAATTTGTTAAACATTACGCCACTAGCATCTATTTTCTGTGTGTGTTTGTCGTGTTCTGTTGCATCACAGCGTTCTTCAAAATTCAGCAGTGTGGGTCCCCATGCCAGTAACCTGACGATGAATAAGATATGTCTGCCAGGACCTCTGCCTCCTCTCAGCTTCCCCCACCCCCCAGCTCTCCAGCTCTGAATGTATTCTGTCAGTATATACCAACACGTGGTGTTCTCAGCCCTCCTCTGTGGTCTTTCATTTTCCATTCCTGTCTCTTATCCAACATTGTTTATATCACTGTGTAACAGTCCACATACTGTAAACACAGAAAATTGCTAAATGTTTAATGAAGAGACACTTCATTGTCATGTTCTGATCATTGCGTACTTGACACACATGGATGCACCATGATCTTTCTCTTAACTAGCTGCAGTATTAGTTTCTCCTCACATTCTCAAAGACAGTCAATAATGTGTTTAGAATATGACTGTAAAACATCACTATCTTTTCTATAATTCCTTTTCTGTATTAGTCAACACATTAGCAAAAACTAAATAAATAAATAAAATAGTGATTTTTCAGAGGACTTTTTGGTGGAAATAAAAATGCAGTTCCAGCTTTGATCTTTGATTTTAGTTTACTGTGTAGCATGGCATTTATTAAATCTACCACAGACAGAAGATTCTAATACTTAATAAAATTACTGTTGCTATGTCATGCGCATAAATTGCCCACAGTCGCTTTTGAATTTGGAGACACACGATCCTGCTGCTGTGCTGTGTACCAGCAACCACTAGCCTATTTAAAAAAGAGAAAGACATTGAGCCACATTCTTCATTTGTTTGTTCAGAATTAGTCTGAGATCTGTGATGTTCAAGATAAAAGTGTGACAGCGCCAGTGCTGTGATAGTGAAGGAGACTGTGCCGAGCTTTGGCAGGGTGAGATTTGTCAGCAGCTGGAGCTCAGCTCCAGTCATTGAGTACTGATAATAAAAACACAGCTTCTGGTCTACTGCAAGGTGAATTAGGCCTTTTTTAGCCCATAATTATTGTAGTAATGACAGCTGACAACGCCTATAGAATGCTGTGACAACAGCCCAACTGCCTGCACTATTCCAGCTAAAAAAAAAGGAAAAACCTGCACAAATAAGCCGGCTGTGCTTTTATTAAATCAGACTATTGTGCCTGAGTCGGGATAGAAAGGAAGGAAAGTGTTTTTGTTTTTGATACAAATCAATACACAGTTGTTTATCTGAACACCATGTACGACTGCAGACTATTTGTGCTGTGCTGCTTTAATATACAAGTTCAAATAATTAAATTGTTATTTCATATAATAAATTCTAAGGTAAAGAAAAATAACATTGAAGTAAGACTTATCATCTTTGATAAGAATACAAGCCTAAAAAAAGCTGTCAATCACTTCCATGAAGCCTTCTACTTCCTTTCTTCCTGTTCTACTACAGCTAGTTTACAGTGTTTGGTTTGTTAACCTACATGTGCAAATCAAATACAAATTGGAGACATAACTAATCATTACAAGTGTTGGCTTCTATTGCTGACATATTAAAGAAGTTGCGGAGGCCGTGCATAAAGACAATTGTACACTACAACTTGAAAATTGTGAACTATGGAATTTTCTCTATTTGTGCATAAGTATGACCAAAACATGATCAGATGTTCACACAGGACCTAAAACTACATAAAGGGAACCCAAATAACTAAGAAACATTCACATATTTATTGATGGAAATTATTTCACAAATAAATCTGTGTGTAACAAAAGTATGTGACTTTAGTAACCCGAGTGACAATCTCTTGCATCAATAACTATAACTAAACAGGAACAGCCCTGATGTCCATACTAACAGCTTCAGCTAAAGGATGTTGGTCATGTTCCTGCATTAACTGCCTGCTTCAGGCAGTGACTTTGACTTTACTGTGCAAAACATAACATTTGAGCTGCTTGAAGCATTGTGTGCTAGAATGACATGTTTAGGATCCTTGTCTGCTTTCTGTCAAGCTTCAGTTCACATACAAAACTTACAAAACAAATACCTACAATGGCCAGTTCTCTTGGTCCAGAGGCAGAGAAATAGGCCCGATACATGCTACTGCCACCACCATGTTTCTTATACTGCAATGCTGTGTTTGTCACCAAACATTAAACTTTTACTTTTTGGCTTGAATGATCATTCACAAAGAGTAACTCTTATCTGCTTGTAACCCTGCAGTGAACGCCACTGTTGTTCCATGTTCTCAGTCAACGTCAGTCAACACTGGCCTCCTGATTATGAGCCTTGGTGTGATCTTGGTGGACAATGACACACTTCTACTAATTAGTATTGTCACGATCAGACCCAGATTCCTCTTTGAATAAAGCAGGGCCTCGTTCCACTAATTTCTCCTTTTTTAATTTATTATTTTTGAAGTTCAACATACTTAATATCTGTTTGTCTTTCTTGTTGAATCTAGTTCCCCATATGTGGTTTTATGACTTGTCAGTCTGGTCTTTTTAGTAACTGAGTCCACACAATACACAGCACAAGACTGAGTGAATATCAATATTTGACTTATATATGGTTTTCCTCCTTTATCATAGTTAGAATTTCTTATAATATCTCCCTGAAGGTTAAATGTTTTCATTTGTTGCCCAAGTTATACTGATAACTTAGTGTTTTTTGGTGCACATACATACATACTGTATGGTAGGTTTGATTCCTGCTCATGATTCAGCTGTTTGGTCTCCGTCTGCACTCTCCATATGACAGTATTTAGTATTCCTGCTGTACCATCTGCTCTATTTCTGAAACGGAGCCGCTGAAATCAGGTGGAAGCTCTGAATCATTATTGATTTTGCTAAACCACTTCACCCTTGGTCAAGTTCATTTGACACAGAGATGACATGATGTCATTTCCATCCTTCTTTTAACTGTGTAAAACACTGAGGCTAAAGCCAACAGCTCACTTCTCTTTAGTTTTGTTACGCTTTAATGCTAAACAATATCACATTAATCAGTAACCTCTCATCACAGGTTGAGTATACCCTAATGATCATTAGAGTCCTGAAGTTGAACAGTTTGTGGAAAACTAGTCCGAGCTTTTATCAGATCTAATCTGAGGAGATTTACTGTAACAAAAGAATGAATTAACATTATCGCAATGAAACAGTTTATGTATACATGTAGAGTATACGCGTCATAGAGCTGAATTCTTTACTCCTGTGTGTGGTTAAATCTAGGCAAATAAAAGCATAAGAAACTCTAATAACACCAGTCACAAACACTGAATGTTGTACTGAGAGATCGGATTTTTAGATGGAAAACATACAGCATGTCTTATCGTCTGATAACACTTCACTGATATGTTCAGTACCACATGCGACTTCTATTTGCATTAAATTACCATATCCTCATTATGTTAAGAGAAAAATAACTACTTGCCATACAAAAATGTATTTAATGCAGTTCATAGAAATGGTGAAATATCTTTAAAATCTGTTTAACCTGATCAAAGAAGCTAATTAACTTTCTAGCAAATACAATTTACATATTAGAATGATGTTACAGAGTAAGATAAGGACATTTGCAAAGAAGTTCCAACAAGTTGACCTAAAGATTATTTTCATTACTTATTGATCTCATTATTTTTTAAATGCAATGCTTAATAAGTCTATATGATGTCATGAAAAAAAAAAGTCAGTTCTTCATGGTCACAGATGACATCTTCAGATGTGTCCATAACCTAAGATATTTTCATTATTATTATATTTCATCATTATTTCATATTGGACCATGTTCCAAATATTTCATGCATGAAAACATATAACCAGCAACTTTTTTACCACGTTTTGCTTGAAAATGTAATGATTATTAAAAATAGTGCTAATTAACCTTCTATTATTATAATTCATCTTTCGTGTAACTGTAATGTGGGATCAGGTTTATGACCCAAAAATGTACAATGTAAATTTTTTTATTCTCCCTTTACATTTGCTTTAAATAATCAACAATTTTAGTAACATTCTACAAATCTATTTTTTTTCAGAATAATGCAGCGAGCACTACTGTAACTGACATTTATCACGTTTAGAGTTATTACAGTGATGCTTTGCAGAAGCATCTGAATCAGATCATGCCAGACACAAGAAAGTTGACCGATCATGATTTGTGCTGATGATTCAGCCTTTTCATTCTCGTGTCCGACACAGTTTCCAGTATGTGCTGTAAGGCCAGCACGAGCCAAAGCTGGACACCCTGGAGCCTGATTTCTAGACTGGATTGGCCGAGCACACGACATTACACAGCAGCGGCTCCGGTTTTTATGGCATTACCACAGAGCTTCACATAGACAGCTGTCTCTTTTTGTTTGTCTGCTGTCCTTTTGTTCTATCTGTCTTCATTCCTCTGTGGTGTCAAAGCCTTGTGTCTGCAGGGTTCACAGCCTGAAACCCTTCCACAACAGGAAATGAATAGAATAGTGCCGCTGCATTTATATTAATAACTTTATCAGTATTCACAAATCACAGCAGCCATCTCTCATTCATTTAAAATTTGTCATTTGCATTATGGATGCTGACATCCTAGAAAAAAAGCTCAGAGAGCCACGGACGCTCAACAATTCAATTCTATTTAGTTTTTTAACTCAGATTTTATCCCAGAAAGCTACATAAAATTTTGAGGATAGTTTTGGAAACACACACACACACACACACACACACAAAGGGCAAAAGGGAAAAATTGGGGTCGATAAATATGAAGGATAATAATGTTTGTATTTTTAATGTGCATATTTGATGTTTAGCATTGCACATTGGCCCCTAGTGCAGAAAGTTTCCTCTAGTAGAAAACATTCACACCTGCTGGTTTCTCAAAATTGCAGTAATTGATTATTAACACTCAGGCATGTGAAAAGTGTTCTTTAGGGATAGAACATGTAAAAACAGCTTGGACAAAAGACCTTCAGGTGTCTCTGAGAAATGAGCTACTGTTGAAATGGATGAACAACCAAAGCCAAACTCTGCTGTTTTTTTAGACGTAGAAATGGAAGCGAGACAATGTGAGAGAAAACATGATTTTAACAGAATAATAATCCACCTGCACAGAGATGTATTTTACTATTGATCACAACTACATTATATTTACGGAGTAATTACTAATATTTCTGACCTACTGAAAAGCTCTGTATGCAACATAATCACACAGACTCACCCATTAATTCCATTTATATCAATTGAAGTGAATGTTGTCTTTATGCCACTGAGCGTAATGGTATAAATACACTTCATAATATTTATTATGTGCATATATGCATGATAAAGTCAAACTGATGCAAATAGATGCAGTGAAATTTGATTTTTTTATTGTGTGTTAAATCTTACTTAACTAATTTATTACGGATTGTGGTGTCAGAATGCCGGACAAAAACCCTCTACTCCAAAGAATGTGCCCCAAAAACCCAGTAAGTGGACATGGAGTCACTCTACCTGCAGCATGGGATGTTCACCGTGACCTAAAACCCCATAATGGCAACACTGACAGTTTGACTACCGACAAAGGAACCTTTGTGGCTCATTATACCTTCACTCTTGTCTGCTATTAAATCAAGACAACATCAGCATCTTTATATTCCTTCAGTGCCAACTGGTAATGACATGAGACTTTTATGGACTAACTGTAAATGTAAATGTGACATTTGTGACTTATGTGTAGTGTTGCTGTTGAAGACAAGTGGTCATTCACACGTACACTCGTCTTCATCTTTACTTCAAACTGTGCTGTTACAAATGTCACTAATACAGTTAAGTGTTGATGTTTCTGTCTCTAAGAAGACAAAATGTTTGTCCTGTCTAAACACAGTCAAAGTCTGTGGAAACAATAATTCATCCATCCATTCTCGGAACCGCTTAGTCCCTGTATGGACGGCGGGCATGCTGGAGCACATTCCGGAGCACATTCCGGCTATCATACGGGCGAGAGGCAGGGTACACCCTGGACAGGTCGCCAGTCCATCCATGGCAGGGCCACATGTAGACAAAGACAACAGTGTTTTCCTTATTATTTAATTGTATTGTAAGGTCTTAAACCTTACACTATAAAGTGCTGTGAGATGACTTTTGCTATGATTTGGCGCTAAATAAATAAAATTGAATTGAATTGAATTGAACAGTTTATTTTAATTTATTTAGATTATTTTAAATCTCATGACACTTTATTGGGTTGCGGTAAAAACTACTGCAACTGGGCACTGAATGAAGTGCAACAAAATACAGTTCCTATCAAATTTTTATTTTTTATTTTACAAAATTGAATCTTAGTTGATTTCATTAGGCTTTTTTGTCAATGATCAACAGAAAACAGACAATTTCACGATGTGACACAGAATAGTGAAAACAGATGTGTAGGACAGGTAGGTGTTTAGTACTTGCATCTTTCCCCAAAACTGAGCCTGTGTGCATACGTCTCCATCGGCTTTAACTTCTGGACACTGGAATTTTCCCCTGTTCTTTACAAAACTGCTTAAGCTCTGTCAGGTGGTGATCTGGACTGAACAGTCCGTTTCAAGTCCAGCTGCAGATTCTCGACTCAACGGAGATCTGGACTTCACAACATTAACACAGTTGTTTGGAAACTGCGGTGTGTGTAGCTTTCCCTGCATGCTCGGGCTCATTATCCTGCTATGAAGAAGCAGGTTTTTAATGAATGTAGATGACTTTGTCGAGATCTGTTCTCACTTTGACATTAAAGAAAGTTGTTCTGTTGATCGGTGGTGAAAAAAAGACAAATAAATAAAAGGTGGAAACTTCCAAAAAGAAATGGTTATTTTTAGAGGTATGTATTTTATATTAATGATTTCTTCTTTGAGCTGCAGCACTGCTTTTAAACTAAAACAAGACGTAAAAGTCATAAGCAATTACTGGTATGAAACATGGTTAGTAGACAGCCCAATTTAATGAGAGGAAAAGGCTAAACAATGTTTTTAAAGCTCTTTTCTGTATGTCTACCTTTTTCAGACTCTTTTATTTACAGAGCATCGCTGCGGCGGAAGGAATCTGAGGAGATCCCTGAGAAAGCAACAAACCACAAACACACTTTACTGTTAATTGCAGCCTTTCTTCATATGGGCTGTAATCACCCTGTGAACACAAGCGCTGCTGGAATTGTTTCAGTTCACGTTCAGGCTGGAAATCGTCTGTGTAATCCTTCCCAAGGCCAAATTCCAAATTAATCAGGACTCGCATCAGGGATTTTTAAACTAACCTAGATGTTGCTGCAGCATAATGTTGATTTATAAAAAAAAACAAAAACAAAAAAACGCTGAACATAACAGCAAAACACACAATGTCAGTTTTCATGTGTATTATATATATTTATTTTAAAAATGTTCCTATTGTGCACACCTTATTTATTCCTTTGCCAGAACTGAGATGAAAAAAAGTCCAAACAACATGAAAGAGGATCACACTGAGAATACCACTAATCTATTAGTAAGTGTCAAAAACAAAACAAGCAAACAAAACTAATAGGGGAATTTAATTTACATGTCAGAGCTGAATTAATGTATTAACCGCAGTTCAGTTCTTTTCTAAACAGTATTGACATGCGAGGAGGTGGAATGCTCTTTCAATTCAACCAACTTACAATATGAACTTTGAACAGGATTTTCTGCGATTCCAAGGACATGAATTAGTTTTCAGCCTGACGCTATAGTTCTGATGAAACAGAACACATGACCTCCATCTCTACCTACTACTATAGGCTTTTGTATAAAAGTTTACAAACATGATACAAATCAATGTAAAGTGCAAATGGAATACTTAACAGCCACTTATACCATAGAATACTTTATGTGTACTTTATGTGTACAGTATTGCAGTGTTGAACTGTATAATAGTCAGCAAAACTATAAGTCTGAACTTTTCAACATCCCCACTTGAGCAAGTCTCTACGTATTCACAGCTCATCTACAGTGAACAATGAAGCAGTCAGTAAAGCTCCATTCATGCTGTCAGTCCCGGCAGCAGCAAACAAACCCTGAAAGCTGTGGTGCTAGAAACAAAAGAGGAGCATGAAGAGAACGGTCAGCCACAGCTTTCATTATTCAGTTTCCAGTGGCCACACGTGGCTTCGTTCTGAACTCATATTTACTATCATAAGCACTTTTCTTTATTCAGCGACACCCATCACAGTCTGATTTGAGCTGGCGCTAACAATAAGTAATGACAGAGCAGTGACAGAAGAAAATAACTGTAATGAGTTTGTGGAAAACACAGACGTTACCAAACTCAAGTATGACATCAAAGTGCTGCGCAGGTCACAGTCAGTGTGTTTAATGCTAAAATAACATTTAGCAATAAGGACTGAAGATCATAAAGTATTTTTCTTCAAGTCAAGCTGAATTCAACTAGAACTTATTAAGTCATTAAAGGTTCTGCAGGATGCAGCTGCAGGAAACTTTAGGAAGAGTCCTGGACAGTGCGCATCATCACCTCTGAAGACTCAGCTGTTCATGGTCCAGCACCTGTCTACAGTAAGGATCTACTGCAGCCTCTGATCGGGCTTGTTGGCTGCTCCTCGCTCCACACTCCAAACAAAGACAGGCTGAGCCTCTGAAGCCTCTTCTAAACTCCAGCAGTCTGTCCCCGTGGAGTCTCTGACTCCATCTTATTTATTATTTCTTACTCTCTTTTTGCTTTGTCTTTCTTCGCTATGTGACGTCTGGTCTAGTGCTGTACTTACTTTCCTACTTCACACCTGTTTCAGCTGTGTCAGTCTGCAGCAGCTGACCATGTAACCTGTGACCTGCTGGAAAAGCTCCAGGATGGACTTTAGTGATGAGCAGCAGCCAGTAACAGTGAACATCCACGCTGCAGTGAAGTGGCTCCACAGCCGCACTCACTGGACAACTTCTCTCACACGCACGCGCACACTCACACAGCACATGTTCTCCACGCGCCCTGAGCCAGAGGAGTCCTGCGAGCAGCCGGAGGAGCTGCCTTACCGTGAGCAGCGGAGCGCCGGTTGCTCCTTTCCGCCGGTTCTCCGCTTGAACAGGAGACAGATGCTCTGCTGCGCCCCGTGATCCGCCGCGCTCCTCTTTTTCTTCTCCTCTTCTCCGCCAGCAGGTGTGTGTGTGTGTGTATAAGAGTATGTGTAGGGAAAGAGAGAGAGAAAGGCAGATGGCGTGTGTCCGCGGCTCACACTCTATATGTGTGTGTGTGTGTTACCGGTGGGAGCGCGAGCCTGCCGGTATCTGGATGAAGTGTGAAGGATAACGGAGAGGGAGGGAAGTGTCGTTAAGAAGGCTCCTCTCGCTCTGTTTAACCCTTGTTGAGCCAAAGATGAGACACAAGTGACCGGGACACACTCACACTGGAACACCAGCATTCTGCTCAGTGACTGGGCTTTGTTAGACGTCACACCTCAGCTCCTGGTTAAAAAGTGGACCTACTATTTGGTATTGATCAGTTATTAAAAATAAAACGACTTTATGTCACGACAATAACTTGGAGCATTAAACAAAAACAAAACCTTTCATTTGACCTTTTCATTTGTTAATTATCTCTGCTGACACCTCAGTGTCTTTATGTTTGAGTAGCTTTTCCCTTCACCACTCTGACAAGATTCCTGTTTGTTCTCTTCCTTCCTGCCTCCACTTGATCATATTATAATAATTTCACACCATGTATGTCATTTTTCTTTACTCTCTTCTTGCAGCTTTCTTTCCTCTTTAGTTTTTCTCTCTGCCCTCTTTACCTTAGAAATGTTTTTAAAACATTTTAACCAAACTGTATTAACTGTGTATGTTTCACATAAATTATGTGCTATGCAATAAAGGATTTAATTTTTTAAACTTTCAGTGTAACCACTGTATGTGTATGTGTGTGTGTGTGTGTGTGTGTGCAGAATGTGAAGAAATGTGACAAAACAAAAAAAATGTATCACATATAAATCTTGAAAATTGTGTTAAGTGGTTTTTATTTCTTTTGAATGAATAATCACTAAAATAGCAACTTTTTTAATAACATGAGAGTTTACAGGCCACACACAGTTAAACAGAGGAGCATGTTCACGCACTAAGAAGTGGAAAAGCCACTTAAGCACAAGTAACCTGACTGACAACCAAGCTGGTTTTATTGGTTTATAAAGTCCCTAGTGTAACTTTACTCTTCTCTCTCCGCACCCAAACCCACTGAGGCAGATGACCGTCCACCCAGAGCCTGGTTCTGCTGGAGGATTTTCCAGAGTCTCCTGGTGCTGCTTGACAGATTAGTTGGGGTCTTCTTTGATTAAACTGACTTGAGATTATTTCAGATGACATTTGGTCCTATGTAAATAGATTCAAGACTTTTCTTCCCAGCATCATATAAGTTTCATTCACTAGAGAGACGTGTTCATATTCTTCTCCTCTGCCATAACATGTTCATACTGGAGGAATTCTAACAATTGGTTAAAATGTTAAACTGCAAAGCTGCGACTCTTAATGTGGCTCCCATGTGTAGAATTAAAACTTTAGTGTTTCAGGTGAATTCTCTGAATATTTATTGAACTTGTTTCACACACACTCACTCAGGAACACAACTATGTTATTTAATGGAACTCAGTAATTAGTGTAACTTGACTTGATATATGTAGCTGTCAAACACACTTCACTCTCCAAAATTCATGCTTTCTTCATGGTTTAATAAATATTACAACTAGATAAGAAGTGAATAATACAATACTAAGATTAATGAATCACTCTTACACTGATTTACAGTGTAGCACATTATGAACACAGTTGCCACAGTTCTTATTTGTATAAAGGGCTATAGTGGTGCCTTCACTTTGTTTTACTGCTTGTAGAAATAAAGACATTTTGATTATTATTGCTCAGTTCTGATGCTGCCTGAGGCAGCAGTGATGTGTGTGTTGACTCTCGGCACAGCTGAAAAGACCAACCAAATGTAAGAGACCATGTAAACAACCAGTCGGGCGGATTTAATCCTGTAAAAACCTCATTGTTATCGGAAAACATACAGTCACAAGGAAACCTACCACATATATTAGACAGTAGAACCTTAGAAAAAGCAGGCAATAAAAAGCTCTTGATTTAACATGATGCAACAGACAGAAGTGATGTTGTAGCATCAAATGAAAAAGTTTTTTTCTCAGATTTTAAATAGTCAACACACTCATCACTGCTGCCTCAGTCAGCATCAGAACTGAGCACTAATAATCAAAACATCTTCATTTCTATTTCTCTAATTCAAACTATACATACGGTGGTGATCTAACCAATGAAATTATTATTTAAATGATGAGAATACTTTGCTAGTATTATTGTTATTGTAATAATACTGATAATCATTTTTAGTATACTATAGCTCCTATAGCTATATTCACAGAGCCGGACCTGGGCATAGGTTGTATAGGAAAAAGACAAATGACACCACTGGAGACCCAAATGACTTTGAAAATGTGCTGCATTAATCATCACTGTTGTGATGATTGTTCTTAGTCTGAGGTAAGTTAGCTCACATGTTATATTATTTATTTAATTAAGCTTTTTAAAAGCATGGCTTTTATTTACTAAATAGTAAAGGAATGTCCACTATATCAGATATTAATATTTATTTTAAATATGTGTTTTTAACATTAAACACTGTTGAATTTAAGTCTGTTGACAGTTTAGTGTCTGGTTATCGTCCACTTGACGTATTTTTCCTCCAGTGAAGAAAATCATTAACAACCGAGCTGATCATCTTCACAGGAAAAATAAGTATAGTGATAGTGAATAGACTTGTATTTCTTCCACCTACTGTCTAAACATTGAAACAATAATGTGTAAGCCCTCCACAAAGCTAAAGGATAAATACTCCTGCAGTTTAGAATGCTATAGACATCAATGTG
>OMLM01004900.1:10408-21029 GCA_900302695.1 Helostoma temminkii
TTTGCAGGAAAGCGAAATACACTGGATGTGTGGAACCTTCAATGCATAGAGCTGCATCCACTTTACCCAAAGCTTTCTCTACTTTTCTAGCTCTGATTTTTAATTTTATTTTATTTTATTTTATTTTATTTTATTTTATTTTATTTTATTTTATTTTATTTTATTTTATTTAAGCCTCGACAGCTCTAACCACTGCAATTTGTAAGTTTTGAAAACTGACATTTGAATTGATATTTATGTCAGTTAGTCTGAATACTATGAATAAACATGCACATATATAGATTTTAAACAATTAGCACAGCGCCGTTTAGCATAAACACACATGAATTCCAGTAATATGGGTGCAGACTGTGTTTGTGCTGGAAGTAAGATCAGAGGATCAGTAACTGTGCACAGACTCCTAAACATGAACCCATTTCATTAATTAAATGAGAAGTAAAATGTGTGTTTAGATCTGATGACAAAATGGTCTAATTTTTACAGAATAATTTTAGCTTATTGATAAAAACCCACAAAGTCATATTCAGTCATTTATAATTGTGATAAGATAATCTGGGCGGAGCCACATGTGTAGCCCCGCCCCAGAAACACCTGTAATACTGCTTCAAAATGATAAAAATGATGTCACAGTCTCGATACATACAGATATAACAGTTGATATAAGAGTTGATAGTGGCGACAGTCTTCTCACATGTCAGAAAGAAAACAAGCACCTTTCTCTAAATGTCAAACTGCTCCTTTTACTGAACCACCTGGTTTTATGTTTTGGGCCCTGGTAGCCAAACAAACTGAACGACAACCTTGTGCAACAGTTCCTCGTCCCAGACCAGACTCCTCCCATCCTCGAGGCTGAGATGTCCCTCAGGACTGAACAAGAGGCCAAGAGCAGCAAACAGGGACGAAACTCGGCCCAGTCGGACGGCAGGTCCTCGTCTCAGAGACACATCATCACTCCTGACCAAACCAAACAGGCTGCGACACCAGAACCGCCAAAACAGCAACAGGACACGAGGTCAGAGAAGAAGAACAAGAAGATGCCTCGGGTCGAGAAGGAGAAGGAGAGGACGGAGGAGGTGATGGAGGTGGAGAAGAAGGAGGAGAGACAAGAGCCGGATGGAAGACAAGCAGACACAACTGTGACAGAGCACGACAGCAGGGAGGTACGAGTGTTTAGAGACACATCTCAGTTTACCTTTAAGGGTCAGATGTGAACTGAAACCATCGTGTTTACATGGAGTTTCTGTCTTGTTTCTCTCCGAGGTGAGGGATGTGTGGTACGAAGCTGGGACGGTGTGGTATGTCCACAAAGATGGTTTCACTCTGGGTAAGTTGATAACACATTTATATCCGTTTATAAGTTTGTAATTACTTTACAGACTTTAATACCTAAATCCTGTCGACCCTACAGATTTAATAGTAGCTACAGATTTAGTTTAGTGAGAGTCAGAACAGGATCAGCCTACTAAAATACTCCACTACAAGAGTAATCTAATACTTCTATTTAAGTAAAAGTAGTAAAGTACAAGACCCAAATTTGACTTGAAGTACCAAAGTAAAAGTACTGTAACAGTAGGATACCAGAGTATTTTCTATCAGTGTGTAACATAAATGTAGAGTCTGGTCCAGATCAGTTAAAATGTGATGTGATACAGACTGTGGAACAGAAACAGTAACAGTAACAGTAACTAGTAACTAATGATGGTAAAATGTGACGTTCATGTGATGATTGAAAATATAATGTTTTTTTTCTGATTCACGTGCTGATTATTTTCTTGTTTTATTGTTTGATCTAAACATCTGAATAATTCCTGTTGTGATTTCATTTCATCCACTGACCTTCCAGCCTGTTCCACTATCTACACATCATGTTACCTGTTAGTGACTGTGTCTCCGCTGCTGCTGCTGACAACATCTGCTCATCTTATCCAGGCTGCACATCCACATATCTGCACTGCACTGATCCCATTAGACTCCTGATCTGGGTTTTTTAATGCAGGAACCAGAGAGTTATGAAACAACCCTGACTTGGCTCTGAGTGACCAGAGGGTTCGGTTATTGTTCTGTCATTTCAGCCACTCAGCTGAAGCCTGACGAAGGTACACCTGAGCTCCCAGACGGCCGCGTGAGGATCCGTCTGCAGAACGATGGGTCGCTGCATGACGTCACAGAGCATGAAATCGAGAAGGTACTGTGGCTCGCTTCCTCTTCTGGATATATTTCTGTCGGCTGTGAACACTGTGGACTGATGGCGTCCCTCCCCACCCCCACAGTGTAACCCCTCCGAGCTGGATCTGTGTGAGGACCTGAGCGACCTGCAGAGGGTGAATGAATGTGGAGTTCTGCACACGCTGACCAGTCGAGCTAAAGCCAACCTGCCGCTCACACACGCTGGACCAAACCTGATCAACTTCTGGCCCCCGTTACAGGCGCACAGCAAGGTGTCATCCACTGTCATGGCTTCCTAAGATAAACTGTTTCTTTTTCTGAAACTTAAACCTCTTCGACTGCTCAAAATACTACCAAATACTACCTAAGTCTAAGACTATTCTAAAGTTTTTGCTTTGTGAAGAATATTTATACTTGGACTTATTTCTGTCAGGTCAAAACATTTTAACCAAGTAGCTTCATCAGTCTGAGAAACGTTGATTAGAGGACACAGATTTATCCTCTATGTTACCAAATTACTCAGATAAACCAGGTTTCCTGGGTAATCGGGGAATCAGTTTACATGGAGTTAAGTAATCTGATTACTGGAAGTCCATGTATACATGCAGCAGAAGAAGCGTGGTTCACAGATTTTAAGTACAGAGACAGGACAGACTGATCTTGCTGTGTTTCTCTGATCCTCTGCCCTGTTTATGGAAACCAGGTTTCCCGTTTGCATGACAGTTAAGAAATCATCTTACTGGGGAAAGCGACTGTAATCTGGTTACTAAAGTCCATGTAAATGCACTGACTGACGAGGCTTGTTAGGGAACAATAGAAGAGAGGGTGTTTTGAGAAGGTACTGTGGCTCAGGCAGTTTTGGCTCTAAACATTTTCATTTGTTGTTTCTCTCAGACTCCGAAGTCTCGCCGGGGGGAGTCCGTGTGGGATGCTCCACCTGCTTTGGCCGCTCTGGTCAAACGCGTGTACGTGTCCATGGTTGGCACCAGGAGGGACCACAGTGTGTGTGCGGTGGGACGCAGCGGGACGGGCAAGACGACTGCGTGTCAAGCCTTCACACACGCTCTCCTCAGACAAGCTGGCACCTCTGGGGAGAACATCAGCGGTGAGTGCAGCGGCTGCAGGGACGTCAATCATTCATCGTTCGTGCTCTGCAGACTGTTTATTTGTCTTTGTCTTCCTCCAGTGGAGCGTGTCCAGGCTATGTTCACCATCCTGAGGTCTTTCGGCTGTGTCAGCTCTCAGCACAGCGACGCTTCATCTCGGTTTGCCATGGTCTTCTCTCTGGACTTTAACCACGCTGGGCAGGCTGCTGCTGGACACCTACAGGCAACACACACACTAACAGTCTTTTAACTCTTGTCTTCCTCACTTTCTCTTCCAACTTCTCACCTTTTGCTGTTTCCTCCATCAGACCATGATGCTGGACAAATGGAAAGTTTGTCAGAAAACTCAGGGAGAGAGCAACTTCCTGGTTTTCTCTCAGATGCTGGCAGGACTCAGCACAGAGATGAGGTAAAGTTCACTGAAGAATTGTACTTCTGTAGTAGACCTGTACTGCTTCTACGATTTCCAACTCACGATGCTTCAAGACTCTGCTCCACTGCATAAATTGCACTTTTTCACAGTTATTTGACAGAAAGTGGGACATTTAGTTGAAACTCTGCACAGTCAAAACACAAGTCTGAAATCTGTGGGTGAAGGTGTTACAGGTGTGGACACTTTAACAGCAGCAGAGGAGGGACAGAGGCTGAGACAAGGACAGACAGTTTGTGTCTCTATGATCCACAATACACATGACAATTATTAATGAAAATGACATTGTCAATGAACAGGCTGATCTACATATACAGTACTGGTGCAGCAGCTGGCGAAATATATATATATATAAGACTGCTTTTACTGTGCAATCAGTCAGGTTACAGGAAAATTCATTTCCACCCTTCTCCTCTGCAAGTCTGTCTCTGAAGGACAATAAACAGATGAGTGTAACTGCATAATGTCAGTCCACATTTATAGATAGAATATCCATATTTATAGATATAATATAGTAATAATGTAGTTGTCTAATATTTAAACCATGAGATGTGCTGTGTCAGCTGGATATTGCAGAAGCACCATGAGTTGATTGCGATGAGGAAGGAAAAGTTTCTGCCTCATTTTTATTTCTTTTTAATGATTTATTATCTCATGCCTTTAAGTGTCCTGAGCCTGTGTTTAATTACGGGTCGGGTGTCGTAGCAACAGGTTTATTATTATTATTATTGATAACTGGAAGGAAAACTGTAGGTCGGGTCATGTTGAGTTTCTGCCTACTGCAGGTACAAGTCTGCATCAGGGATCCATGTAGGATTCTGCTTATTTCTGTTATTGTGCCTGCAGGACAAAAAGGTTCCTACTGTTAGTAGGAACTAGAAAGAACAGCAGGAATCGAAGGTTTCCAGTTTTTCCTCCAACTCACATGTTTTACATTCAGGTGCAGAAAGTTTGTCTGTTTACAAAGGATTAAGAGAAAATCCAGAAACTGTGCACAGATCTCTGTATCAGGACTTTTTCCTTAATGACCCCTCAGTTCTATTAACATCCTCAAAACAGAACTTTTGTTTGTTTTATTTTGTTTTATTTGTTGTGGGAGATAAGATAAAACATCATTAGTCACACAAATGGACAAATAAAGCAGCTGGTATTTCCACAGTGTGGTAGAAAAGTAAAACTGTTACGTACAGTAAATAAAGGGTCTGAATACTTCACTGAACATTCTTCTTTTCTTCATCAGGACAGAGCTGCAGCTGCACCAGCTTCCTGAATCCAACTCTTTTGGTATCAGTCATCCCACCAAGGTACAGTAAGCGCTCCAGAAGAGGGTGAATGTGTAAAGACACTGATTATCAGTAAACACTGTGTGCATATACTCTGGTGTAACTGCTTCAGTGTGATGTTCTGGTTCTGTTCGTGTTGGCTCGCAGTCACACTGTCAGGGCTTGTTGGGATTCTTGGATACAACACAGACATCACAGTGCTTCTCGTACCGTGACGGGCCAGAATGAATGCTGTGACAAAGCCTGTTAAATCACATTTAGGACTCACTGCCAAGCTGAAACAGAGCCAAAACAACAAAATGAATGAGTGGAAGATGTGACTAAACTCTAAAAACACTGGCTGCTACTCAGACGTCTAGAGATTTGTATCACAAATATCACGTTACACATGAGGCAGTGAAGCTGGCGACAGGAGAAAGGGTTTAGTTTACTCATTCAGGTGAAGGAGAGAACGTAGCCCGATGTGTGTCTTTCAATTTATCATTTATCATCCATGTATTATCTTATCAGTGGTCGCAGGGATGGAGGAAACCCACACAGGTGGAGACAGCATGAGAAATCCATATGAAGCAGGTTCTTCTAGCTTACTGGCCTTAATCTTAGTCTGTGCTGGGAAAGAATAAAGACGACACAAACATGGAAGCTTCAAACTGAGCCCTAAACAGAACTTAACGAGTTCTGTCATTCTGGGCTCTTCTGTTGGTTTTCAGTGAATAATTCTGACTCACCACATAATGACTGTGTCTCTGCTGATGGGAAATATGCTCCAGTTGATTATATTTAGCTGATGCTGCCCTTCACATGCTCAGAATGTGGAGTGGTTCTGGTGCTAGAAAACTGAGCCTAAATCATCCAGTGAAGAGAGTCGGGCAGAGATGGGAGATGAGATGTGACTCAGCTGTTCTTCCACCTTATTAAGTGGCATTAAGCTCCCGCTTCCTCCCTGTCTGTTCTCAGGTTGAGGAGAAGCAGCGAGCGTCCGTTGCCTTCACCAAGCTGCTGACTGCTATGGAAACTCTGGGCTTCTCAGCCAGCGAGCAGAAGGCGATATGGCACGTTCTGGCTGGTATTTACCATCTGGGAGCTGCCGGGGCCTGTAAAGGTAACACTGATTCATCCTCCTCATCATCATCGCTCACACAGTGTTAGTAAGCCCTCTACGCACACACTTTGTACCCGGTGCTGCATGCACAAGCCTCTGTCTCTAACCTTGAAGTCAAACATTAAAACATTTAAAATGACTCTCTTATGTTTTTACGACAAAATAAAATCACCTCAACCTTTTTTCTTCTCACTGAAGTTACTCAGTACACTGGGTTATAACCATGTCCTCTCTGTGTCTCCCTTCCTTTGCTCAGTGGGCAGGAGGCAGTTTGTGAATTTTGACAGCGCTCAGACGGCCAGCAGTGTGCTGGGGTGTGAGGGTGACGACCTGCACACCGCTGTCTTCAAACATCACCTCCGACAGCTGCTGCAGAGAGCCACCGGAGGCAGCAGAGAGAGGAATCCTGCAGCCGAGTCAGAGGAGGGTGAGACGCACACACACAAGTAAACACTCACTGAAAAAGACTAACCAGGGAGGGACACAGAGTCTCAGAGAGCAGAGGCGACACTCTAGGCTTCAGCAGCAATATTAACAGGACTGTGAGTCCTGGGCAGAGGAGGGTAGAGTAGCTAAAAATTCTATTAGCATTACTTTAAAATAATATTACTCAAGTCAAAGTAAAAAATCATCCAAAGAATTACTCAAATAAGAGTAAAAAATATTTAGTGAAAAGACTACTTAAGTACTGAGAAACAGTTTGATCGTATTTTCTGATTTAGTTTTTTAGAAATGACATAATCAGTCAGAAAGAAATATAAAAGAATGAGTAAATTCTTTTTTTTCCAAATAATATTATTATTATATTCCAAATTATTAACATCTTTACCATCATTCATCTTGAAAATAGTGTTTCTTCTTTACAAATCTACTCAAGTAAAAGTAAAAAGTAAAACTACTCCTAGAAGTATGTTTTTTTCAAAAAGTTACTCAAGTAAATGTAACAGAGTAAATGTATCTCATTGCTACACACCTCTGGTCCTGAGTGAATAAAGTCTCTTCTTAGATCATCCTCACTAGTGGGGCAGAAACAGGTCACGAGTGAAGATCTGTATTATTTATTTATTTTTCACATCTTATTTAAAGCAGCTGAAAGAATCACTTGAACATGAGCCTTTTATTAAAACACTGTGCTTGAGGCCTTAGTGGAGGTAAATCTGCTAAACTACAGGTGTCCATGATGAAAAAAGTCATTCTGTTTGTAAAAATACTCCTTAAAGATCTATACCTTACCTTGGTCCATACCTTAAAGATCTTGTGTAGCTTTGTAGCTGCAGAGTGCAAACTGAATGCTAACGTGCTGAAATAAAAAGCCAGAGTCATCAGGATTCACCTGCTGGGAGCCATGATTGTCTATAATAAATGTCTTCTAACATCTGCTGCGGTGTTTCACTCTGAATCAGTGTGTTGTCCAGTCAAAGGCCCGAAACATGACATGCTGTGCTGCTGGTCTGTGCAGGTCCCAGGCTGACGGCTGCTCAGTGTGTTGATGGAATGGCTGCTGGACTCTATGAAGAGCTCTTCACTGCTGTAGTCTCACTCATCAACAGGTACATGGATCCACACTAAGGTTCATGAGAGTAGCTGTTGAACACGTGATAGTGTTGATGGCTCAGTTCTCAGTTTGGGCCACAGGTGAAAGTGTCTTTGAGCAAAACTACACTCCACATTAGTGTGTGTGGGTGGATGTGAAGCTCTCTTCCCTACCAGGCTCATATGTGGATTACTGAACTAGCCTGTCCTATACAGTGCAGGTATCAACGTCAGTTAAGAAACACAAAATGATGCGACAAAGACCGTAAAACAGACAAGACCACAGATTGTTAAAATGACCACAGCGTTAAAGAATCACCTGAAAAGGCTCAGAATGATGACAAAGATTAAAAAATGAGAAATGAATAGAGACACAAATGGCCACAAAGAGTAAAAATGAAATGAAATAAGTGCACAATAGAAAAAAATCCAGTTTTCAGATGCGTCTGCTGTGGAGTGTGACACTTTGATTTGAGCTTATGAAGAAAGAAAGAAAGAAAAAACCTTCCACTCTGAATTTTATTTCATATTTATGATGGAAACGCTGAAACCGTGTAAAGTACATTTAATAAATAATAATAAGTCGGAGGTCGGGCCGTTACAGAAGCTTTCTGTCACATCTCACACCTTCAGGCCTGGTGTTTTTTACCTTCTTATAGCAGCCACCTGTTGTTTAGTTCTGTCACTGTGCAGTGGTGATGATAAGTGGTTTTAGTGAACACACACTCCTGTATAACCTGCACACACATGTGACACGCGTGTTTTCTGGGCAGGGCTCTGAGCAGCCAGCAGCTGACATTAGCTTCTGTGATGGTGGTGGACACGCCGGGTCTGAGGAACCCGAGACACTCTGCAGAGGATCGAGGAGGCAGCTGGTCCGAGCTCTGTCACAACTACCTGCAGGAGAAGCTGCTGGATCAGTACTACACACACACCTTCACACACACAATGGAGAGATACACACAGGTGAGGTGTTATTTAATGCAACAGAACCTGGGAATGATTCAAAGATGGAGTCAGTTTCTTTGTAATACAACAGTTGTGCATCGTCACAACAACGTTTGGTGTTAAAATAATTCTTCACGACGCGCTGCATGTGTTGTCTGCAGGAGAAGATCCTGGTGCAGTTTGAGTGTCCAGAGAGCAGTCCGGCTGAGGTCGTGTCAGCGGTCGAACAGCCGCCGCCACAGGTACGCAGCACACCAGACACTATGGGAGAGGGAATTACAGCCATAGAAGAGACACTCCGCTCATTTCATGTGAACAGGTCATAAGAAAACAGTTTATATTGTGGAGCAGCTTCAGAATGTCGTAAAACCCTTTTAACAGAAACACTGCTTTACTGTACAAGTAGGGGGTTTATAGTCAGTGGTGTTCGAATGATGTCAGAAATGTTGAGACAAAATATTCATTGACATCTGGTTTCAGCAGCAGGTATGATGTATAATATATGAGCCAGAGTTTTGGCAGGTTTACCCACAAGGACTAAACGTCAGGATGTCTCAGCCTCTGCTGATTCAGTTTTGTCCGTTAAATGTGATAAATGCAGTGATAAACTTCTGCAATCTCCCTTTAATGAGCCCTAACAAAAAAACTCAACTTTTTAGTCAAATCATGCAACAGCTGCTGAGGTTTATACATCAGCACATCTGTAACAGCTGTCACCTTTATGTTTCTGCACCGGCAGAGACCAGAGGGATGATGTTGCTCATCTATTCATCCATGAGGCCACGAAATTCTTGTGATCGTGATATTTAAGGATCTCTTGGAGGGAATTCCTTCAAATTTGGAACGACTGTGTTCGACTCAGTGATGAAGTGATTATACTTTGATGGCCACAGGTCAAAGTTCAAACGCAGGCAGTGTCACCATCAGGGGGCATACTACATTCAGCTGTTTATCACATAAGATCATCGCCTGGTCCAGGCGCTCACCTAGAGTCATCTCATGACATTTGCTAACTTCTATGCTAGTTAGCATGCTAACAGACCTGGTCTGATTTGGACCAAGGTTGAAGCACATGACCTTTAAGGTGTGACTGCTACATATCACTGGCTAATTAGCTGGATGTACAGTATTTGTGCAGGATTCTGTACTGGATTTATCACTGAATGATGTTTGTGCAAATGTTCAGCTGATATGTTATAGATGCAAATAGTGTAGCCGCTTAGTCAGTGGTGTTATACAGTGTCATCATGTAAAGGATAAATGCACATGTTGCTGAGGTATAAAACCACACTGCAGTAATTGTAGTTGACTCTAGCTTAAGTTTAAAGGTTTAATCAGTGGTTCATTCATATTTTTTAAATCTCAGAAACAAGAAAACTGGACAGTTGGATTATTTTAAGTCCCTGCTCTCTGGTACCAGGAAAATCTTCTGTTGACAGCTTATCCAGAACTCAGCAGATTATATCCTAAGCCTCATGTCCTGAACCCTGACACTTCTAGTTGTACGAAGGTCTACATATTAACATGCAGGCGTCTTCGCATCCAGGACTCCTGGAAAGACGCCTGAGATCAGAGCTGTAAATCACTCTTTTTCATAAAACTGCTGCTGTAAAGCAGTCGATGCTCATCTGAACTGCCTTCAGTATGTATAAACGTTACCAGCAGCAGTGAGTGACGCTCTGTTCATCATACGATGGAGAAAGTAGAGACTACTTTACTCTGCTGTTTCCTCCTGAGAAGATCAACATGCTGAAGATGTATTTTTTTTCTGCGTCCACCATCGTATGTTTTAAAAGAAAACAGCAGCTCATTTTGCTTGCTGCTTTGTGGTAATTATACAATTATACATTGAATGTGTGTGTGTGTGTGTGTGTGTGTGTGTGTGTGTGTGTGTGTGTGTGTGTCTAAGGTTCGGGCGGCAGATGGAGACCCCAGAGGTCTGTTGTGGGTTCTGGATGAGGAGATGGTGACACCAGCCTCCAGTGAGAGCAGAGTCCTGGAAAGAGTCTGCCAGTATCACAGCAACACAGGTAAAACACACACACACACACAC
>OMLM01004900.1:21049-39131 GCA_900302695.1 Helostoma temminkii
TGACATAAAAGCTTCACACACACACACACACACACACACACACACACACACACACACACACACACACACACACACACACACACATATACACACACACACACTCAGTCTGTGTGGAGAAAGTGTGAACTCTTTAACTCACTCCTAGTTATTGTAAACATTTACTTCCTTGCAGTGCGTCAGTGCGAGCAGCCGCTGCAGTGCGAGCTGAGCCACCTGATGGGCTGCGACCCGGTCTGTTACGACCTGACTGGATGGTTCGGTCTGATCCAGAACAACCCGTCTGCTCTTAACGCCATCTGCCTGCTTCAGAACTCCACCATGTGAGTGTGTTTAAAGGCCCAGGAGACTGAGCACTGTGTGTTTGAGCACAGTGAATATGAACCTTCAATAACCCTGTGCAAGTATATTTATGAAGGATACTACATGTAGCAAGTATACTGATGGAAATGTACTACACAGGTGTATTTTTCAATACTTCTTCAACAAAATCTGCCGCTTTTTACTTTATAAACACACATTTTTAAGTATGATAAAAATAAACTTCTACAGTACATATACTATTAGTTTACAAGTAATACTAGTACTACTAGTCCACTTTACTGTAGTTTATCAAAGTATACTTCTAAACACAAAAAAGAACTTATATGTATAGTACTACTTTAGTAAGTAATACACTTGTATTAATTTTCCATACAGTGTGGATTTTTCTCATACCACTGTGCTGTAGCATAGATAAGTGTCACAAAGCTTCAGTCAGCAGTGAACTATGAACCACAGTTAGTTCACCGTTAGAAGTACTACTACAGTAACACTTCAGGGAACGTACTGATGGGGGGCTATGCTTACTCTTCCCACTGTCTTTAACAAGGCAGAAAACCATGTCACATACCAGTTTGTGACAAATCATAATAATTGTTCATGTATAGTTTATAGATATACCAGCGAGAGCCATGCTGAGTATTTCTGTATATCAAGTATACTAAAACACAGTATAATGCAGTTTAGTGTATCTTTGATATATAAACTGAAAGTATATTCACTTATCCATCCATTTTCTGAACCACTCAGTCCCCGTCGGGGTCGCAGGTGTTACTGGAGCCTATCCCAGCTGTCATACAGGCGAGAGGCAGAGTACATCCTGG
Source organism: Helostoma temminkii (assembly GCA_900302695.1). NCBI lineage: Eukaryota > Metazoa > Chordata > Actinopteri > Anabantiformes > Helostomatidae > Helostoma > Helostoma temminkii. Next base: position 22,192 of record OMLM01004900.1, read on the forward strand.
ATAAACACAACCATACACACTCTCACTCACACCTACGGGCAATTTAGAGTCTCCAGTTAACCTCACTGCATGTGTTTGGACTGTGGGAGGAAGCTGGAGTGTCCAGAGAGAACCAACACAAACACAGGGAGAACATGCAAACTCCACACAGACACATGGCCGACTGGTGTCAGTGCTGACCACTACACAACCTGCGCCCCTTATTCACTTATTGTTAGTTTAAAAGATGTAAACTAATGAATATGTTTTTCTTAAATAAACGTTTTGGAAGATGTGAAGGTTGATATGATTGTGGATTTAGAGTCGTTTCTGTCACATCTTCAATCACTTATTAACATAAGTACATAACATAACATTAACAGTGTGCAGAATAAGCTGTTGGCTGTTGTGTTTACTCAGATTAACATGCCATGATACATGTTAACAATAGGTTTGCTAATGCTACAGCTGCAGTACAGTAATACTACCATAGACCTAATGGTACTGGACAGTTGTTGTAGTTTCATTTTCATTTTCTTATATTGACTCTAAAAACACATCTTACTGCCTCATGTGATGACCAGCTTCTCTCTTCATCATCCTCAGTGTGGCGGTGAAGGCCATGTTCACTCCCAGAATTTCTCTGCCCCCTCTGTGTCGGGGACTGGGGGGTCTGGAGGGCAGCAGCCAGCGCTCTCTGCAGAGGAACGGCGTCATCAGGAAAACGTTTAGCGGGGGGATGGCAGCCATACGCAGACACTCCCAGTGCATCGCAGTGAAACTACAGGCAGTAAGTGTCTCAGTTCATTCATTAGCTCCTGAGCTTTTTTTTTGAGGATTGCTGGAGTCAGTGTCTGTCTCCACCCGGCAGGATGCTCTGGTGAACCTGATTCGTCGAGCCAGGCCAGTGTTCCTGCAGTGTGTGAGTGCAAAGTCTGACAGTGGAAGCTTTGACATCCCGGCCCTCAGAGTCCAGCTGCACTCCACACAGATCCTGTCGGCCCTGCAGCTGTACCGCACAGGTCAGATCATGTTACTCCGACTTTTCTCAAACAACCATCATGTCACAGAACATTATACTGGGTGTTATTTACTACTGCTACTACTATTTATTACGTTATTGTGAATTAATAGTATGCACTTTTAATTTAGCATAGCACATAGGTACATATACACATGCGGTACATTAATAAACACTAACATTTTTCCTTCAGTTGCAAAAACTATATTTCAACAAACACTGCCTATAAGATATTTATTATTATTGCCGACCATGGCCAGTTAGTGCTCAGCTGAGAGGATTGGCATTAGCATTACCATTAAAAAAAAAAAATCATGAAAACAAAACAAATTGTTTCACTACCAAAAAAATACATGTTCACCTCAAGCTTCGGGCCTCTGACTATGTAACACGCAGCTTCACAAAAGTATGTGTGTAAGGAAAAGCAGAATATGAACCCTTTAGGTAAAACATTTGCGATATTTAATTTGAGAACAGACGCATGGACCATTTGCATGAAACATATGAGGAGATTTTTGTTTCTGGAGAAGAGAGAATCTGCACAGACAACTGCACGCAGGTTTCACACTTTAAGAATCTGCCTGTCTTTAGTTTTGCAAACATTTTATGAAAATTCATGACCATGCCAGAGAAAGTACATGGATCGGCAGTGGTGCACTGGGTGCAGTGAAGTCACCACTCGACCCAGGGGTTAGCAGTTCAAGACCCTGCTTCTGCCATGTGCTGAAGTGTCCCTGGACACTTAACCTGCACAATGTCCACAAATCTCCATGATCCGCTGTGGCAACCCTGACTATGGGATCAGCTGAAAGGCCTTTCTTTACTTTCTATATAAATGTCAGAAATCAAATTTAAGCACAAAAAGTGTCATCAACAGTGTAAAAGTCATTGTTCGGCTCATCACAGGTTTGTTTAATAACTCAGTCTACAGCCATTGTTCACCTGAACTTTCCAGCAACATGTTCTGTCACAGGAAAGTCTGGTGTCACACCTTAAACCAGTAGTGCACTAGCATCTACAGTGCTGTGAAAAAATATTTAAATCATCAAGTTTAGTATTACACAGAGAAAACCCAAGTAAATACAAATGCAGTTTATAAATGATGAATTCATTCATTAAGGGAAAAACGTTATTGCTCCCTCTTGCTAAATGATTTGTGATTAACCACATTTTTTGGAAAGCTGAGTTCAGTTTCGCTCACCACACCCAGACCAGATAACTGCCAGACCTGTTGAATCAAGAAGCTGACTGACAAAGTGAAGTAAATTCTTAAAATCAACACATCATGCTGTGATCTAAAGAATTTCAACAACAGATGTTAATCTACTTAATTTTTAGCCTTTATTCAGACGCATGGCTGCAGGTCACCTGGGATAACTAAGGTCTCACCTCACTGAACAATATGTTTTCACACATGACACATGATTATTTCCAGATGTGCAGAGGCATGAATAAACACGGTTTGTCTCTTCTTCTGTCTCTCAGGTTACCCAGAGCACATGACTTTGAGTGACTTCAGGTGTCATTTCCAGGCTTTGTCTCCTCCAATTATGAAACGTTATGCTTCAATGTTTGTCAGCCACGATGAGAGAAAGGTCAGATGAGACGTCACTTTCTCAGACAAACACCATTTCGCTGGTGTTCAGCTCAGTATGAATACCTTTCTGTCTCTGTGTCTCAGGCGGTGGAGGAGTTGCTGGTTGAGTTGGATTTGGATAAAAAGAGCATCATTGTTGGAGCCAGCAGGGTGAGAGCATGTTTGAACTCCTCTAACTAAACAGCAGGAAGTGAATTCAGCTGATGTGAGTCATGGATTTTCCTCCTGCCGTGTCTCAGGTGTTTATGAAGCGAGGTGTGCTGCAGTACCTGGAGCAGCGGAGAGACCAGCAGGTCACAGGATGGTTGGTCCATCTACAGGCCGCCTGCATGGGACATCTGGCCCGTCAGAAATACCGCAAACTAAAGGTCTGTGTCCAGATTCAGTCTGTAGACAGTGAGAACACAGGAATTTATATCCTGAATAGAACAGAGTCGATCTCATCAGAGTTTTCACAAACTGATTAATCAGATTAGCTATAGTTGTGTTTCATGTTCAGATTAAGCAATGCTTCTAAAATAATATACATTGATTTATAAACCTGTTATGAAAATGGACAGCTGGACCTGCAGAGGCACCTGCGGTTCCTACTTTTAGCTGTAGGACAGCAGCACGAGGTTGGACAGCAGGGAGACCCAGACTAAGACGCTCCCCATGAGCTGCGGTTGTCCCATTGTGGAGTCTATAAGCTACAAACAGACAGGAAATGACCTTTACTGAGATAGATGTGCAGCTCTTGGCTTATGAAGCTGCCCCATCGCTTTTTGAAACCTGGCTTTGCTTTTTGAGATTTTGTATGGATTAGAATATCCTCAAACTTGATTATGGAACAGGGCTCACAGGCGCCGGTCTAAGTTTTTAGAAGAAGAAGAAGAAACTCTGATAAACTTCTCATCAAAACCTGACTTCAGATGTCCTCCACTCCTGTTATACTTGTCAATTTAGCTAAAGAAGCTGTTTTTATATCATATATTTAGAAAGAACCTTTTTGTGTCACTGTACAATTTGATATATATGGTCACGTTGCACATAAAAGTCTCTATACTGTGTAATGGATATTCTGTCCACTCCTCCTGCAGTAGAAGTGATTACAGTGTCCTTCGAATGCTGATGCTGCCACATAAGATTTGTGCAGTTCAAATGTTATTGATTTATTTATGATTTAAAAGCATAGTGTTGGTAATGTTTCAGTTTTAAAGCAACAGGCCTTTAGCACATAGTACTATCGTTCTGCAGTGTTTCTTATATTCAGTGAATACAGAACATAAGAGCTTGAGCGTTGTGTGTCTCCAGGTGCAGCAGATGGCTGTCAGCTGTCTGCAGAGGAACCTGCGGGCTCTGAGGGTCGTGGCCAAGTGGAGCTGGTGGAAACTTTTGTGCCGAGTGCGTCCTCTGCTCGATGTCAACATGGACAACGAGTGGCTCAGGGCCAAAGAGGTACAGACACACAATTCTTCAGCTGTTAATGAGCTGTGTCATGAGGGAAAACTATTTGTAGATTTTCATTAATGTGTGTGTGTGTGTGTGTGTGTGTATCTGTCCAGAATCCATCATGTCTTAGTGTTACGTGTTATAATTGGTATCAGACGCAGCAATAGCTAAATAAAATTCCTCTTTTCCCCTGCTCATAGAATTTGTTGGTTGACAGATTTATTGTCTCCAAAACTAGAGGTTAGATGGAATTATATCTCAAACTTGTTGTTTTCACAGTTGTACACACTGTAGTCATAAGGTAGTAGTAATAGCTGTAGTAATAACTGACACTTTATTAATTTTTAGGAAATTGTTGCAGACAGGCAGCCACATTTAAAGTGGCTCAGAGTCCAACATAGAAAGCTGATTTGAGGAAGCTGTTTTGTTTATTACAGCAGAAACCAGGTCTGGTCACAGCTGTGCTGTTGTGTTCACTGTTGCTGGTTGACATGTAATCACCAGTAGAAGCAGAACTTTAGTGAGCAATCAGTATGTTTTAGAGCTGGTTTAACAGCTGTCAGCACCCGGACAGTGACTCTGATATGTGGATGCTCTGTGTGCAAAACTGAAAAGCAAATTACTGCAGTAACTAAAGCCAGGTAGAGAATGAGGCTCTGCACATGAGATCAGTTAAGGTAATTAACACAGATTATAAATTAGCCTACTTAAAGTAACAGTTTATTACCTGTAGTGTTGTAACCTGTCAAAGTGGCTTTTAGAGTTTTTTTTCATTGTTAAAAAAAAAAGTATGATTTTTAAACAAGTAATTTGCCTTTTTCTTATAGCACTATAGCTTAGTACTCTTCACACCTCTGATGTTGATATTATAACATTAATGAAATGATTAAATGAACCTCAGCACCTCCACATGGCTTCTGTCCTGCTGCTCGACGTCTTTGTGTTTCTAGGTGGTTGGAGTAGATGTAACAACCTGCAACTGCAGGTTCTGTGACTTGGCACTCATTCAGGTGCATGTATTAATAATTCATGGAAATTTAAAAATGAATTGCATCTGCTGACCTCCATGCTGCAGGCCAGACGAGAGAAACAGAGTTCAGAAGTACTTAAATTAAATTTAGTGCGGCAGTGTGTGCAGCAGACGAGTCTGTAGTGATTAGAATCCATTAAGACTTCATCTGATGTAATGGAGGTGTTATGGAGAGAGCAGGGATATCCTCAGATAGCTGACTGGATGCTGAGGAGTCTGAAGAGCTGTCGAAGGACCTGTGGAATGACGATGGAGAGGTAATGCTGTCGGATGGGCCTCGGGACCAATCATGTGATGAAAAACAGTGATAATTGGGATGGAGGAGGGATGCATCAATCCAAAAATGTGACAGCTAAACGATGGCGGGGTCTCAGAGATCAGGCGGAAGCCTCGGCCAGCTGACTGAGTTCAGAAGTGTAGAGGGAGAGAGAGGCAGATGAAAGAGGAGAGTCTTCCTCATCGCTTAGCTTCAAAACATTTTTTTTACCATTTAAAACAACACACTGTCTAATAACACAGTCACCTGCATCCACAAGCAGGTACGACCTGTGCAATGAACTGTCACCACTGTGAGACATTAGATTGTGGAATCAATGGTAGCAAACAGTTCACAAAGCAAATGCTTTCAGGAGTGAAAGATTCTTCTGTTGTTGTGAGAAGCTATTTTTCTTTTTGTCAGGATGAGATATCAGCTCTGAGACGTCGCCTGGAGAAATCAGAGAAGGAGAGAAATGAGCTGAGGCAGAGTGCAGACAGCCTGGAGACCAAGGTTTGTGCTGCAACAAATAGAGAAACACACACACGTTCTGTTCATGTGGTCATCCGTGTGTGTGTGTGTGTGTGTGTGTGTGTGTGTGCGCGCAGATTACTGCTGTGACATCTGAGCTAAGCGACGAGCGTTTCCGTGGTGATGCAGTGGGTCAGGCTCTGGATGTGGAGAGGGCAGAGAGACTTCGGCTCAGCAGGGAGAACAAAGACCTGCAGGTAGACAGTGAAAAAGTAATCGATTACTTATTCCTCTGATTATCAGAACTCCCCTGCACTGTGTGGGTGGGCTGTTTGCTGCACTCCTCATTTAATCCCTGTCTATGAGGCACCTGAACTAATGTGTCCTCTCTGTTGTCAAACATCTCTTTTGCTCCAAATCAGGCTCGTCTAGACCAGTGTAAAGTCACCATGGAAACCCTGGAGAAGCAGCTGGAGGAGGAGAAACACAAAGCTAAGCTCGCTGAGAGTCAGAGAGGAGCAGGGACAGGTACAGAAGACTGTCTACGAAGTGCTGAGAATAAACAACCATAACCAAATTAGTATTGAAGAAGTCACTTTTCCTCAATTTAGGAGGAAGTGATTAATTTTTAAATGGTGACAAGGATGTGATGACAAACACACACTTGTCTTAATGGTAACAGATGTTACTTCATCTTCAGGAGAAACAGATTTTAGTTTAATGAAACCTACATAATGTTTGACCTCTGTGGTGCTGGTTCGGAGACGACTGGTTTCCAGCTGGAGGATAAAAGAGACAGAAATGTCACCACAGTCAAAGTGACCCCGACCATCACCCCAGACAAAGTCACACCCCCTCTCCCCACACAGAAAGCGAGCTGGCCATGCAGCTGGAGTGCTGCCAGACAGAGGTTGAGTTTGTCCGCAGACGACTGAAGCAGACGGAGGAAAAACTGGAGACGGAGAGACAGACCCGACAGCAGCTCGATACCAAGGTGAGACAGGACAACCGGACGCGCGCAGCAGCGTTGATGGGAGATTAAATGTCTGACGATAATAACACAGTGTGCGCGTGTGTGTGTGCGTGTGTGTGTGCGTGTGTGTGTGTGCAGGTGGCGACGCTACAGGCCCAGCTGGAGCAGTCCAGGAGGAGTGTGACAGAACTGAAACGTCACTGTCGCCGCGTGACCTCTGACCTTCAGGATGCCCAGGTCCTCACCGACAGCCTGCAGAGCCGCATGCACGAGCTGGATCGCAAACAGAGAAGGTCTGCATCCGCCTTTCAGTCCACCTCAGGACAGTAGCTTTAAACTGTCTGTATCTTGTCACTACTTCATTTTATCTGTTCTCTTCCCGTTTGTGCACTAAGTCTAAAATCCTGAATCCTAATATCAGTAAGTTGAGCAAGCAAATTCTTTAACATGTTGGGATGTCAAAGGATTCAAATGTTATAGAGGAGCTAACTGATGAAGCTGAACGGGTCAGAATTTATTGGTAATGTAATGTTTATTGCGTTCAGAATCAGTTGATTCTCACTATTGATTTTAGCTGCGGCAGGAAGAAGCCGTTTTAAAACTCTGCAGTTCATCTCGTGATCTGCAGCAACAGACAGACACAGTTATAGACGATGTTGAACACCGTGGAACATTTAGCAGCTAAAGATCCAAATATTCTCCTCAGGAGTTGGTGGAGACCAAAAACAGAGCTAATAGAGCAGGAACACTGGACTTTAAATTCTCTTCATAAGAACAATCACCATGGAAACTGCTAACGAGGCTGGTTCCGTGTGGGTTCTGCTGTCAACAAGTAGGCACATATGTGGCATTGCAGGTTTAATGTGTCATTTTTTACTGAGGGAAAATGCAGTGTAAGTCTGTCCCTTATTATCATTTTTATTATGTGAGTATTTAAATACTTCTACTTCTACTTCACTACATTTCTAAGGGAAAATAAAAAAAATAGTAGCTTCACCTCAACCAGTCTCTACATTAGTGTCTGTTTCTTTTTGCCTGCTGATTTGTACCAGTTCTGCAACATTTTCACCCGAAGCATCTCTGTGTGTTTCTGTTTATTCAGGTTTGACAATGAGTTGACTCAGGCTCTGGAGGAAGCTGACAATGAGAGAGAGCAAAAGGACAAAGCCTTCCAGGAAAACACTGCTCTGGGGGTTGAGATCTACACTCTGCGCCGCAGCCTGCAGGTCTGTATGTGCAGTATTTACTGTGCAAATTTTAGTTTTATATAAATATAAGAGTAAATACAAAATGCAGTTTTTAAATTATGATTTCATTCAAAGCAGCCTGGCCCTATGTGAAAAAGTTATGGTTTCATTACATCTGGAGTAAAACTTTGACTAGACTCTTTGCTTGCCTTGTTTCCTCAATTGTAAGTCGCTTTGGATAAAAGCGTCTGCTAAATGACGTAAATGTAAATGTAAATGTAAAACTAACACAGCATTTTATAAGCAGTCATATTAGCAGTACCCATGACCCCTACTGGGACAAAGCAGTTTAGAAAATGAATGGATGGATGGATTGATATCAACAGTCAAACATGGAGGTGGTGGTGTGACGGTCTGGGGCTGCTTTACAGCTTCATGAATTCTAAGCTCTACCTGAAAATATAGAAGAAGAATGTCCAGCCATCAGTTTTGACCTCAAGCTTGATCACACATGAGTTATGCAGCAGGACAATGATCCGAAACACAAAAAAAACACAAAAAAATAATAATTTTACATTTTGGTCTGGCCTAGTCAAAGTCTGGACTTAAATCTGTTTGAAATGCTGTGACGTGACCTTAAACAGGCCGATCATTCTCAAAAGGAAGAGTGGACCAAAATTCCTCCACAGTGATGTGAAAGACTCATTGTCTTCATCACAAAGGCTTGATTAAGGTTGTTGCTGCCAAGAGTGACACAGCCAGTTATTAAATTTAAGGGACAGCCTTTTTCCCTTAATAATCCCCTAAAATCATCATTTAAAAACTGTGTTTTGTATTTACTCTGGTTATGTTTGTGTAATATTAAAATTATTTCAATGATCTGAATCATTTAAGCGCACTGTATGTGTGTACCATATGTACTTAAATTAGTCTATGAAATGACTCATCTCCAGTGTGACACATTAGCGAGTCATGACTATAAGCTAACAAGTACTTCATGCTGTTCAGCCCTGCAGTGATTTGGTGCTAATGACATATTGACACAATGAGTAATTAGTGTTTAAATGTGTTCTCAGCTCTTTGCTGCGTTCGTCTCTGTTGGGAGCAAACAGTTTACATCAGCTTCCACTTGTGATTAAATAATATGTTTTAAGGTAAAATATCAATGTCCATCATTAATTACATTCATCTGCTAAAAAAAAGCATATAGTCTATTGTGGAAACTACAGTCACTTCTGATTCATAACATGGTATCACACAGTGAATGACTCTATCTGCAACATAGACTGAGTCAGAGGCCGATGATGGGAACTGTGTGTATTTAACAGTGACCGACTCCAAATGTGCTTTTGGCAGCTCATGAAGAAAAGATTCATATTTTGCTGGTAGTGGTACAGAATAAAGGAGCTTAACTGCACGATGACATTGTATAATGAACTGTTTATTAATGTATGCTACTGAAGCAATAATAGAAATAAAAAGGGTACAATCAAAGACAGAAGTACAAAAGGATTAGAGCCACATGAAAAAATAATTTGAGTTCTGACAGAATTCTGACTTTAATTTATTTATTAAATAGTTATTTACATTATTTAATGTTGTGCTCTTCAGAAACACTGACAGTTGCGACAGCCTTCTTCCTTTAATAATCCCCTAAAACCACCATTTAAAAACTGTGTTTTGTATTTACTTCTACTTGAGTAATATTATTTTGAAGTAACACTACTCTCACTTGAGTAAAATCTTTGGCTACTCTTCCACCTCTGGTAAAACCTCTGTCAATTGCATGCTGATAATATATGTAATAACAATAAAGTAGTTATCTCAGCTACATTCAACGCTCAGAAAGGAGCGTAAAGGATCCAGCCTCCCTGTAGCTCAGTTTTATCTGGATTATCACTGTGTGAGCAGAGACAGGGAGAACATCAGATGAAAGTGGCTAAAAAGCTCTTTTCAAGTACAAGCACCTGCCTGGTTCCCTATTAAGTATTGAATATGGAGCTAAGAGAGTTTTTAACTTGATGTAAACATAAAACGTAGTGTATTTTATAACACTGGTGGAGGTTTACTATGAGCAGTGTTTTCCTGCTTTATTTCTGTTTTCTGTGTCTGAGGCCAAACATCCTCCAGCGAGATGAGATTATTTAACCTGCAGCTGCTGTAGCCAGAGCACGAAACATTTCCAAACTGGAAGATGAAATGAAATGTTTTGATACCGTGCAGGAGAGCCAGTCAGAGGTGGATCGTCTGCAGAAGCAGAAGGAGGAGTTGTGCGCTCAGATCCGTGACCTCAGCCTGCCCGTCGATCTCACCTCGAATTCGGTACCTGACCTCAAGAAGCAGCTTCGCCTCCTGGAGAGCCGAGCCGGCGAGCGAGCGGAGGAAATCACCAAGCTCACTTCCAAAATACAGCAGCAGCAGCAGGTGTTTGGAGCACGCTGACACGTTGAAACGCATCGACTCAGCGTTGCCTTTCTCACCTCACTTCTCTTGATCTCTGATAGATCCACATGCGGTTTGAGATGGAGATGGAGAGGATGAAGCAGATACATCAGAAGGAGTTGGAGGATAAAGATGAGGAGTTAGAGGATGTGCACAAGTCGTCTCAAAGACGGGTGGGTTTGACACAGTATAATTAAGGTATCATAGTTACTGGTGATGTCCAGTTCAAAGTCTGATGAAAAGATTAGTGGACCTCAGTTAGGGCTTTTCCACATCAGTTCCAGAGCTGGTTTGGAGCCAACTGGTCTTTGTCCTCGGAACATGCAGCTTTTCATTTTTATTTCATCTCTTTATAGTTTCAACAGATCAGAAAATATTGGAATATGTGTGATTCTGTCTTTTTTTTCTCTAGAAGCCAGGAGAAAGTGTCTGTGCTGTGTTATTTCATATTTCATAAACTGTGTTCTTCACAAATATGTCACACATCTAAAACACCACAGCATCTTTTACTAGCTGTTGTGGTATATTGTTATTCATAAAGCTTCATGGAGTCTTAGATCACACGTATCTTCTCTCATGGTATGACTGGTTTCCTGCCTGTTAATACAGTTTGACTGATTTAATGTCCGCAGTGTCATTTTCATACGTTTATATCCATATAGAAGGTTTGTAGGTTCGCTACTGTTCTTATTGTTCAGAGAAAGCTGGTTGATATTTATTTATTTTAAATAAAGATTTCATAAATGAAATTTTAAAAACTATTGTGATTTTCGCAGCACTACAATTTTAAAAATTACAGGAAGTCAAACACAGTGGCTCAGACCTCAGCTGGTGCTGGATGTGCACAGTTTACTGATGTCAAGCTGTGAACTAACTTCATCCTCTTCATCTGCCTGATGATGATGATGATGATGATGAAGTTTCTTCCCTCAGGCAGGAGGATTAAAGCAGCTTCAAACTTCAGCAGAAAACAGTGGTTCTGTTTATCTTTATGCTTTTCTATAGATGATGATGTTTTCATGCTTATGCTACTGCTGCAGGGAAGATTTCCTGTCAGGGACGATAACAGCTTGTTGCAAATGGCCGTTCATCGTTTCCATGTCTGTGTGTGTGTGTGTGTGTGTGTGTGTGTGTGTGTGTGTGTGTGTAGCTCAGGCAGTTGGAGATGCAGTTGGAGCAGGAGTACGAGGAGAAACAAATGGTGATTCATGAGAAGCACGACTTGGAAGGACTCATTGCAACCCTGTGTGACCAGGTACACACACACACACACACACACACACACACAAACTGTATACTAAACCACATATACTACGTATATATTTCCACAGGGACTGACTGAATGAGCGTCACATCATAGATCATCATTACAGAGAGTTAATGTTCTTCAGCTGATGAATATGTCATTTCTCCACTTCAGAACAAGCATATGCAGCAGGCAGGGGGGTTGCTAATTTAGCACTCTGTCTCTGTCACTATGAGGATGTAACTGGACCTCTGATAAGTGGCCAGGGCCTGGTCTGAGGCCAAGCCTTTTAAAGCGTTTAGAGAGAAAAGTGTGATTTTGCCCGTCCAGATAAGATGTAATCTCTTCTGAGGTTAATCTCTTTCAGGGAAGGGTTAATCCAAACTGTTTATCTGGCAGGTGGGGCACCGAGATTTCGATGTGGAGAAGAAGCTGAGGAGAGATTTGAAGAGGACTCATGCCCTGCTGGCCGACGCCCAGCTGCTTCTCGCCACCGTCAACAGCTCAGGGCAGAACCTTCCAGACGGCACCAAAGACCAGATAGAGAGGCTACACTACCAAGTACACTCACCTCTGTGCTCTACCTGATGCTGTGACGTCTGTGCTCTGTGTGAGTTGCATTAACGCACTCTGTGTCTCCCCAATTAGCTCGAGGAGAGTGAAGCCATGCGACTGGAGGCCGAGAGCGTTCAGGCGACTCTCTCCCAGGAGCTGGAGAACACTCAGATCGAACTGGAGAACATCTGCAAGCAGAAGAGTGTGGTGAGTGGTCGATGCATGTGAAGATGAGAAACCAGAGGAAACCGTGAATACATAAGTGGAAAAACATAACAAATGAGCTCAGTGATGATGAGATGAAAATGAAAGTTACTAACCCTAGCAAATAACAGGAAAACACAGTGTGCACAAATACAGTCACAGTTTATAAAAAATACACCTTATAAAACAATAAATATATTTCTGTACCAATATTCATTGATATATAGTCGATCGTTGAATGAATAAATAGGTAAATATAGGCTGACATATATATTTCAGTATAGTGAAATATAGGAAATACATCAATTACTGTTCACTAACGTAGCTTTGCGACGAGTAAAAACTGGACTTTAACATTTCGTCCTTGTCAGTCTTGTGTCTTCTGGGGTTCGGCAACAGTGGAGAATTACTAATGAATGAATTAATTACCCACTAATTGTTCCACAAGTTAATTAATACAAAGATAATTGTCATTTGCCCAAAATTGTAATTAAATTAAAACCATTTAGTTTGAAACATGTTTGTTAAAAATTTTAATATGATTATGTTAAAATGTGTATATATTTCAGTATTTAGTTACCGTGACCAGAAATCAACAACAATTATTAATAATTACCTGTTAATTATTAACAAATAGGAGAAGTTGACCCTAAATAATATTTTTTATTTTAGATTTTAAACTTCAGAGTTTCCTGTTGCTTATATCTTATATACCACAGTTTGGAAAAATATGGCTAATTATTAGGCAGTTTGCTTGTTTTTTGGTCGTTCAGATATAAATATTATAAAATATAAATCGTCTTTATCCCTGTGAGTGCAGGTGGACGAGCAGTTAGCGCTGCTGCAGCATGAAAAGGTGGACCTGCTGAAGAGGCTGGAGGAGGACCAGGAAGACCTCAATGAGCTCATGAAGAAGCACAAAGCGCTCATTGCTCAGGTGTGTGCTCTTGGTCTTTCTGGCTCGTGTTTCCTCCTGAAGTCAAACCTGTCTCACTGTCCGTCTCTCCTCCAGTCCTCCAGCGATATTACTCAGATCAGAGAGCTGCAGGCTGAGCTAGAGGAGGTGAAGAAACAGAGGCACTCTCTCCAAGAAGAGGTACCGTGGTTATATAATCAGAAAGTAAATGCAGCATTAGGAGGTTTATGAACCAAATGTGCTGCTCAAACTGTTTTCTGGATCATTTACTCTCGCTGTTACAGATCTGAGTGTAACACTGCCGCACTCACTCATTTATCAGTACATTTATTTGGCTCTACAAATATTTCTGGCTCACTCCTCTTGTCGCCTACTCATTATTCAGCTCCAGCAGTGTGTGTCGAGGGTGCAGTTCCTGGAGTCGTCCACCGTGGGGCGTAGCATCGTCAGTAAACAGGAGGCACGAGTCTGTGACCTGGAGAATAAACTGGAGTTCCAGAGAGGTCAAGTTAAGAGGTTTGAGGTGAGACCACCACATTCATTTCTCACTTCAACACATTCTAATATTTTATCACATGCATGTCTTTACAGCAGCTCTGGTTTTGTGATTAGGTGCTGGTGTTGCGTTTGAGGGACAGTGTGGTTCGTCTCGGAGAGGAGCTGGAGCAGAGCGCCCAGGCTGAGGCCCGGGAGAGAGAGAACGCCCGCTACTACCAGCAGCGCCTGCAGGACATGAGGGTGGAGATGGAGGAGCTGACCCAAAGAGAGCAGGAGAGCAGCCGCAGGCGCATGGATCTGGTAACGCAACTGTTATTGGGCCATAAATTACAGCAGATGTAGCCACACACCTGAACTGCACACTACACATCAGGAGTTAATAACAGCAGGTCTGTTTTATCCAGTGTTTTTATCATGATTTATTTAGTTTCATAAAGAAAAAACGTGAAAAGAAGTGAATACGTTTGGAGACATGTTGTAGCAGGAACACTAGCTCTGCTCTGCGCAGTGCTTTACGTCTGGAGACCAGAAACACAGGTGAACAGCTAAACCAGCCTATCGGTTGCATCCTGTTATTTTTTAAGTACAAAAAGTTGAAATTTAACAATTTGTGTTGTGTCCCAGAGTAAAGCAACCTCATCTGCTGTCTGAACAGGTAGTAATGTGCACACAGGTGCGACGGGGTATAAAGGTTAGCTACAAACAGAAACACACCTGAGTCAGAGTCAGAAAAAACTACATTAATTAGTTTTTAAAGAAATGTAAAGTGTCGTCAGGCAGCTGCTCGAGACTGTTCGTCACTGCAACTGGACAAGAACAGAAAAAGCACAACAAAACAGCTACCCTGTGCTTTCCATCACTCAGACACTAATTGCACCATTGTGTGCAGAAACACAGACGACTGCAGGACAGATCACCACCACTTCGCCCCAGCACCAGAGATCTTTAAATATAAACCCTAACAAACGTTCTCCATATCCAGCCTGGTGCTCAAACCCCCCTGGCAAGAAGCACTTCCTCCAGGCTGAGGCTGAGAGGACACCACACCTCCCACATACACTGCTCCACTGTTCTCATTAAGAAAAACAACAGCTGGTGTTTTATGAAGAACATTAGGAAGCATCACTTTCATTACTGCAGGAGTTTGATCACAGCAGCACACGCAGACACCTAAATACTTCATATTAATTAAATGGTTATATATCTGGGGCTGAGGCTGATTTAATCTTATTTAAAGCAGAATTTCATTAGAATGTAGGAAATCCAATCATCAGGGAGCCTGCAGCTATTTCACTGTGTCATGTATGACAATAACTTACATGTATATGACTACATAACTGACTGGAATGAGTCTAAAGTGTAGATAGAAAGGAACAACACCTTATATATGTTACAATAAGTCTGAGGAACTTTTAGTGTCCCAAAACCACAAACTGCAAAAATACTCAAGTACAGAATCAGAGGTACATCAGTAGTACTCTTTTAAATACTTGGTATTTACCTGGGTCATTTTTTCTTGTGGTACTAATACTGGTACTTGGCAATCCTGAAACTACTGTTTTTATTTAGACCTCTCGGACAAACCCATTTGCAGACACCCTTGATGACACTGAAGTTATCAAATATGGTTCTTTGCCCAAGTGTGGGTCACCCCTGTTTACAGCGACAAACTTAGGAGCAAGTGGTACGAGATATTCCTCCTCCATAACTTGTAAGGAACTACTCTCAAGGGAACAAGAAGTGTGCAATTTATGTTAAATACACTGTCACTGATTGGATTTAGCTTCATATCAGTCTCTGTGCAGTTTTGACAGAATGAGGGCATCTTGGTCCCAATTTCAAATTAGAAAAGCCACTCATAACAAAAACATGGAATCTGTATAGACCCTCTGATTGGTGCACGTCATGATTACGACACAGTGTTAGATGGAGGCAAACAGGATCAGTTCAGCCATCACGTAGTGAAAATATCATCTTGTTACGTCTCTGGACGACTGAACTGAAGTAGAAATGTCTCTGACTGGAAGTTTCATCTCTTACCAGCTGCTACTGACAGTAAACAGTGAAGACAATGAAAGGACTGATCTGAGGTGATGATCAAAATGTTTTTACTGCACACTTTGTATCAGGTGAGGTTAAATATTGTCTCTGTTGTACGTGGATGTCTGTCAGACATGGGGAAACTAAGAGGAATAATGTTAGGAGGTTTTTCTCTTGACTTTCTTAAAAGAGAATTTTGTGACATTATGTCCTGCTTAGCTAACACTAGCTAGTGTTAGCATGTTCGCTAACTAATGCACCTAGAAATTATTAGTTATGAGTAAAATTATCTTAACTTTATTTCTTTCCACACATCTATGTGCTACAGAGACAATATTTAACCTCAACTACCTGATATGAAGTGTCAGGTAAAATCACAGCATTTCTAATGATCAGTTATTTCTCTTATTGTGTAACTACAATTACATTTGATCTATATATATTAGACAATAGATCAAGATCTATATATGATTGTCTATAGATCAAACTATTGTAACAGACATATATCAGGATCTCTGTCATATACCATTAACATTCCTTTAAACCTGTAGATTTATATGCAAAGCTTTGCTGCTGTTCACTATTAGTGTCATAACTAGATGATTCTGCTGTAAATATATTTTGTAAATATACAAACATAAAGTAATATAATCTTCCAGTAACACATGCACAATACTGAAAGAAAACCTCAGTCATCCTATAAACTAACATGAGAATATAATTAATATGAGAATTGATTATGAGCTAACGTGTAGGACGTGTTTGCAGAGCACTGGACAAACTGGTATTTATCCAGTTAACACATCATTAGTTTCATAACCATATTTCTATACTCACTGAAGATGCCAGTTACACTCAGAGTTACAGACTCAACCATCTTCTTCTCACAGCAGATTCTTTCTGACCTCTGAGCTGAGGAGCTTCAATAATTATACAGTTATTAGCACAAGGCAACACACACACACACACACACACACACACATAAGGATGTCCTCTAACAGGCTACCAACCAACTATACACACACACACACACACACACACAGAGCCCTCATTAATGGATATATCCACACACACACTCTTCTTCCACCCACCTC